>JAPVLO010001307.1:0-265352 GCA_027257055.1 Cephalopachus bancanus | reverse complement strand
GGGGCAACATAGCCACACTTTGTCTCTACAAAAAAGCAATTAGCCAAGCGTGGTAGTACACACCTGTAGTCCCAGCTACTAAGGAGGCTGAGGTAGAAGGATCGCCTGAACCTGGGAGGTCAAGGGTGCAGTGAGCCGTGATCATGTCACTGCACTCCAGCCCAGGTGATAGAACGAGACCCAAACTCAAAAAAAACCAAAACAGGCAGATAAAGCAACTGACATGTATTTAACAGTCATTAAGAATAGCTATAAGAGGCCATTGCTTTGCTAGATTCTGGGGTAGTCATGTGCTCTTTGAGCTATGGCTGCCATCATGTTTCCAAGCTTTGGTCTCCTCCCCCATCTTGGGGAGGTAAATCTTCTTTATGTACTTTTAAATAAACTTTTATTTCTTAACCTTTTTGCGTGTCACAATTCTTTGCATCTACTCAGATCTCCGGGATCCCAGTGCGTGCATCCCTGGCTTGCTGGCTCTGGCGGTGCTGCACCCCTCACTCCTGTGCCTCTCACCTCTCCATACACCCTCACCCTATCCATACCTGAACAGTTTGGATTGAAGATAAACTATTTCTTCTAGCAGACTTCCCTGAAGTGAGCACAGGCATATGTCACTGCTCTAGGCATCTTAGGCTTGAATTCAAAATTAGAGTGATTTGTTTCAAAATATTTTATTCTAATTCAATGTAAATGATTAGAAAATCAGCATAGTAAGAGCTGAGAAAAAGTTTCCACAGTGTCACCTTTTTCAATAATCTCTTGCTTTTCAATTGCAGTAGGTTCTTTGACAATGACCTCTACCTGATTTTCCCAATATTGCTAATTATTACAGTCATTACCAACTACCCTCGTGGTTTTGGTATTTTGGGTTCTGATACGGGCAACTAAAAAGTCAGGTATTTTTATTGATGTGACACCATTATTTTAGAATCCAAATAAATCTGAAATCTGAAAATTATTTGCATATTGATTGCATACATAAAAAGTTCTCCACTGTATTCAAATTTTGTATTAAAAATAAAAACTCCAGATTCCTCAAGAAGAGGAAGGAAATGACAATTGATACAGTAAAGTTTCATTTACAGTAATCATTCTAATCTGGTTCAAAGGCTTTAAAAACAAAAAAAAAGAATAGCTATAAGAGCCGGGCTCAGTGGCTCAGCCTGTAATCCCACACTATGGGAGGCTGAGGTGAGTGGATTGCCTGAGCCTGCAGGTTCGAGACCCGCCTGGGCAACTTGGCAAGACCTCATCTCTACAACAAATAAAAAAACTAGCCGGGCATGGTAGCACGCACCTGTAGTTCCAGCTACTTGGAAGGCTGAGGCGGAAGGATCGCGGGAGCCCAGCAGGTCGAGGCTGCGGTGGCCAGAAGCGGCCACTGCACTCCAGTCTGGGTGACAGAGTGAGACCCCAACTCAAAAAAAAAAAAGAATAGCTTTAAGAAAAATGCATGGCAAGTGGGTCTTGGAGACTGAAGACACCAGTGCAACCAACAACAATGGGATGCTGACCGAGAAAGTTAAAAATATTTTACAAATTAAAGACAAAGAAAAATTGTAAATACAATGGTTGTCGACAGACAGAAGAGAAACAGAGATGGGGCCTTCACGGGATGGAAATTCAGCCCAACCTTTCCAGAGCAATTGGCAATATTTATTTTTTGTTTTTTGGGGTTTTTTTGAGTTGGAGTCTCACTCTGTCACCCAGACTGGAGTGCAGTGGCCGCTCCCGGCCACCGCAGCTTCGACCTGCTGGGCTCCGGTGATCCTTCCGCCTCAGCCTTTCAAGTAGCTAGAACTACAGGCATGCGCTACCACGTCCGGCTAATTTTTTGATTTATTGTAGAGATGAGGTCTCATCAAGTTGCCCAGGCGGGTCTTGAACCCGTGGGCTCAGGCAATCCACTCACCTCAGCCTCCCAAGGCACGAGATTACAGACTGAGCCACTGAGCCCGGCTTCAATTGGCAATATTTAACAAGCGTTATACAACTGCTCCTTTCCTTTGGCCTGGAATTTTGCTGTCTGGGAATATATTTCATAGAAAACATTCCGAAGGGGAAATATGTAATTATTCTGCAGATGTTTTAAATGGTGCTTTTACAAGAGAATGTAATTGGAAGCAAAACACTAATACAAAGAAAGGCTTGAACAACCAGAGAGAGCGAGCCGGATATGGTGGCTCATGTCGGTAATCCCAGCACTTTGGGAGGACGGCTTGAGCCCAGGAGTTTGAGACCAGCCTAGCAACATAGCAAGCCCTTGCCTCTATTTAAAAAAAAAGAAAACTGGGCGCGGTGGCTCAAGTCTATAATCCCAGCATTCTCGGAGGCCAAGGTGAGAGGATTGCCTGAGTCCACCGGTTCGAGACCAGCCCGGGCAAACTTGTGGGACCTCATCTCTACAATAAATTGAAAAATTTGCTGGGCGTGGTGGTGCATGCCTGCAGTTCCAGCTACTTGGAAAGCTGAAGCGGAAGGATCGCCAGAGCCCAGCAGGTCGAGGCTGCGGTGGCGGGGAGTGTGCCATTGCACTGCAGCCTGGGCGACAGAGTGAAACTCTAACTGAAAAAAAAGAAGAAAACAAAAAGAAAAAGCTACTCATTTTCAGTAAGAAACATGGCAGTGTCTTTTTTCCACCTTCCAGCCTCCCTTCCCCAGTGTGAGGGAGGGCAGCCCATGCTGCCTGTGTGGCTTGCTGGTACCAAGGGTCAATACGCACTTTGTTTTCAAAAATTGAGCGGCCACTGCAATCCAGTCTGGGCGACCGAGGGAGACTCCAACTCAAAAAAAAAAAAAAAGCATTGTAGTCTCACTGTCGCCCAGCCTGGAGTGCAGTGGCACACTCACACCCATTCGTGTCGACCTGCTATGCTCTGGCGATCCTTCTGCCTCAGCCTTCCAATTAGCTGGAACTACAGGCCTGTGCTACCATGCCGAGCTAATTTTTTTTTTAGAGATGAGGTCTTCTCATGTTGCCCAGGCTGGTCTCCAACCCTCAGGCTCAGGCAGTCCACTCGCCTTGGCCTCCCAAAGTGCTGGGATTACAGGCTGAGTCACCGAGCCTGGCCCATTCTTGTTTTAATTTGCATTCTTCTAATGACTAATAAGATTTAGCATCTTTTCATGTGCCTATGTACCATCTTTATAATTTGGTGAAGCATCTGTTCAAATATTTTGTCTATTGTATTAGTTTCCTATTGCTGCTATAACAAATTACCACAATTTTTTTTTAATTCTCAGAACTCTTTTTTGTAAAGATTACCATCCATGGATTCATGATTAGCCTGGGCAACGTGGCAAGACTTTGTCTCTATAATAAATAAAAAATTAGCTGGGTGTAGTGGCGCATGCCTGTGGTTCCAGTTACTTGGAAGCCTGAGGTGGAAGGATTGCCTGAGCCCAGCAGGTCAAGGCCATGAATGTGCCACTGCACTCCAGCCTGGGCAACAGAGTGAGACTCTGACTCAAAAAATGAAATGAAATGAAATAAATCCAAGCAGCTTTCACACTTGGCTCAGCTCATCATGAAAGAAAATTTCCAAACTGAGTAAATATCTAAATGTCAGCTGGCTTCCATTCTTGTCCCCCTTTGTCCCCTGTTCATGTCTAACTACCTAACACATATGTTAATTTTTGTTTTTGTCAGGATCTCATTCTGTCACCCACGCTGGAGCCACTGAACTTCCTGGGCTTAGGCAATCCCCCTGCCTCAACCTCCCCAGTTAACTGAGACTACAGGTGCACACCATCACACCTGGCTAATTTTTTTTTTAGAGATGAAGTCTTGTTGTGTTGCCTAGGCTGGTCTTGAACTCCCGGGCTCAAGAGATCCTCCTGCCTCGGCCTCCCAAAGTGCTGGAAATACAGGTGTGGGCTTCCACGCTTGGCCCATACGATTACTTTATTTATTTATTTTTAGAAAGCAGGATGTATTAAGAGGACAGGAAAGCTCCCACAGTGGGAGGGAACCGGAGGAGGTTGCCCCATACATTTACTTTAAATACATTAGTGCTGGGAGTCTAATGTAATCCCAGCACTTTGAGAGGCTGAGTTGGGAGGATTGCTTGAGCCCAGGAGTTCGAGACCAGCCTGGGCAACACAGCGAGACCTCGTCTCAAAAATATATATATAAAATAAAAATAAATATGTAAATATGTAAAAGCTAAAACTAAAAATGTCTAGAAAAAATGTGTATAAGACGGCCTTTGCCAGGTGTGTTGACTCATGCCTGTAATGTTACTGGGCAAGTTGAAGACGCTTTAAAGAAAATTTAAGTCGAGAGCTTGGTGCTTCACGCCTATAATCCCAGTACTTTGGAAGGCTGAGGCGAGAGGATTGCCTGAGCCCACGAGTTCAAGACCAGCCTGGGTAACATGGCAAGAATTCGACTCTACAATAAATCAAAAAAATTAGCCGGGCTTGGTGGCGCATGCCTGTACTTCCAGTTACTTGGAAGACTGAGGCTGAAGGATCGTCTGAGCCCAGCAGGTCGAGGCTGCAGTGGCTATGAGTGTGCCACTGCAGTCCAGCCTGAGAGACAGAGTGAGACTCCGAATCAAAAGAAAAAAAAGAAAATTTAAAGGCAGGGCTAAGTGGCTCTGTGGTTTTGCATAAGAAGCCTTTGCTGCAAACACTGTTTGCAACACTGTTAAATATATATATATTTTTAATTGAACCATGCCCAACTAATTTTTTTTAATTGTAGAGGTGAGGTCTTGCCAAGTTGCCTAGGCTGTTCTCAAACCCGTGGGCTCAGGCAATCCCCATCCCCTCACCTCGACCTCCCAGAATGCTGGGATTACAGGCTTGAGCCACCATGCCCGGCCTGAGGCACTATTAAAAACTATGTGCCCTCTTTTGCTTGGATTGTTCCTTTTGTTGGACCTATTACAATAATTATAATCCTGCTAAATTTTGATCCATGTCTTTCAAACTGTCTGGTTAGATTTGTTTCTTCCAGGCCAGCAATTTCATGTCCATACAATGGCATGCAAGGATTCCAGCCAGTGCTTGCAAACCATGCCTCTGTTAAAACAGATCTGGATACCTTAGTTCGGACAGGGAGAGATTTTTTATCTCTGCCTGGGCAGGACCATGCCCACAGCCAGCTTTGAAGAAGCTACAGAAACTGATCTTCACCCTCAGCACCTCATATGACTATGGGATCAAAAATCTCTAAGAGATTTGAGACAGGGTAGGTAGCACTGGTTAGACATAGACAAATTTCTCATAGGTAGGTTTTAGGAAGCTTTATTTATTTATCTATTTATTTATTTTATTTATTTTTGAGTTGGAGTCTCACTCTGTTGCCCAGGCTGAAGTGCAACGGCACACTCACGGCCACCCCAGCGTCTTCCTGCTGGGCTCCAGCGATCCTTCCGCCTCAGTCTTCCAAGTAGCTGGAACTACAGGGGCTTGCTACCACACCTGGAGTATTTTTTGATTTATTGTAGAGACGAGGTCTTGCCAAGTTTCCCGGGCTAGTCTCAAACCCTTGGGCTCAGGCAATCCACTCTTCTCGGACTCCCAAAATGCTGGGATTACAGGTTGAGCTACCGAGCCCGGCCTATTTTTTATTTTGTTTTATTTTATTTATTTTATTTTGAGTTGGAGTCTCAATCTGTCGCGCAGGCTGCAGTGGCACACTCCTGGCCACCACAGCTTCAACCTGCTGGGCTCGGGCAATTATTCCACCTCACCCTCCAAGTAGCGGGAGCTACAGATGCGCACTACCACATCTGGCTAATTTTTTAATTTATTGTAGAGACAAGATCTCACCAAGTTGCCCAGGCTGGTGTCACACCCCTGAGCTCAGGGAATCCTCTCACCTCAGCCTCCCAAAGCGCTATTTTGTGTGTGTGTGTGTGTTCTCACCTCAGCCTCCCAGTGTGCTATTACTTATTTATTTATATTTTTATTTTTTATTTTTGAGTCAGAGCAACTCACGTTGTCACCCAGGCTGGAGTGCAGTGACCCGCTCACGGCCACCACATCCTCAGTCTTCTGGGTTCAGGTGATCCTTCTCCCTCAGACTTTCAAGTAGCTGGAACTATAGGTGCATGCCACAATGTTCAGCTAATTTTTGGATTTCTTGTGGAGATGAGGTCTTGCCGAGTTGTCCAGGCTGGTTTTGAACCCTGGGCTCAGGCAATCCTCTAGCTTCTGCCTCCCAAAATGCTGGGATTATAGGCGTGGGCCACTGTGCCCAGCTCAGATTTTTTTTTTTTTTTTTTTGAGTTGGAGTCTCACTCTGTCGTCCAGACTGGAGTACAGTGGCCGCTCCCAGCCACCGAAGCCTCGACCTGCTGTGCTCTGGCGATCCTTCTGCCTCAGCCTTCCCAGTAGCCGGAATTACAGACATGCGCTACCACGCCCAGCTGATTTTATTGTAGAGTTGAGGTCTCGCTGCCCAGGCGGGTCTCGAACCCGTGGGCTCAGGCAATCCACTCACCTCAGCCTCCCAAAGGCGCGGGATTACAGGCTGAGCCACGGAGCCCAGCTCAGATATTTTTAAAATTACATTTTAATGCAGGCCAAGCTGGTAGCCTAACCCACCCTCTCCCCAACTTGCTTTGTAAACAAGTTAACCTGATCAGCCCTTCATGAATCAGACCTCAACAACATGGCAACATTCATGTGACTGGCCCACTCATCTGCCTGCCATCCATCACCTGATGTAGGTACCTGTGTTTACCTGCTCTCCATGATGACATGGAGCAGACCACCACCCAATCACTTTTTTTTTTTTTGAGCTGGAGTCTCACTCTGTCGCCCAGGCTGGAGGGCAGCGGCACACTCAAGGCCACCCCAGCGTCAACCGGTTGGCTCTGGCGATCCTTCTGCCTCAGCCTTCCAAGTAGCTGGAACTATGCTATCACACCTGGCTAGTTTTTGATTTATTGCAGAGATGAGGTCTTGCCAGGTTGCCCAAACTGGTTTCGAACCTGTGGTCTCAAGCAATCCACTCGCCTCGGTCTCCCAAAGTGCTGGGATGACAGGCTGAGCCACTGAGCCGGGCAGGAACACAGTTTTTAAGATTTATCTGGGGTCCCCTTGGCCAAGTGTGGGCTTGTTCAGTCAAATGGGATGCTTAGGATTTTATTTTTAGTTAACACCATTGACAATCCCAGAAATAATTTATGCCCTGAGAATCCCACTTTTCTCCATCCTCGCCAACACTTGGTATGGTCATTCTTTTTTTTTTTCAAGCCACAAAGAATATCTTTATTTTGGTTTGAATTTTTTTTTTATTTTTTTTTTTTTGAGTCATAGTCTTACTGTCACCCAGAATGGAGTTCGGTGGCACGCTCCCGGGCACCGCGGCCTCGAGAGCTCAGGAAACCCACTCACCTCAGCCTCCGAAGGCGCGGGATTCCAGACTGAGCCATCGAGCCCGGCTAGAGTAGCATTCTTAAGAAAAACGAGTAGCATTCTTAAGAAAAACAGAAACAAACGGCACCTTGGGACTAGTCCCTTCCTGACCTTGAACTCACAATGCAAAAGGCCACGCAGGCCGCACTCTCTCCCCTCCGCTCTCCCACAGGAAGAGAAGAACGATCACGACAAGCGGCATCCACGACAAGCGGCATCACCACACAGCAGCGCCACAAGCCCCCTTCACGCTCAAGAGATAACTGCACGCCCCATGCTCGTGGTTTCCGGCGCTCTACAGGCCCAGAGAGACTCCTCTAATCCCCAACCCTAAAAATAATCTCTGAAAGCATAGTTTTGGCTGGCGGCGCGCATCTGCTGCCCAGCCTATCTGTGCTGTTCCCTTTACAGTGACGGTGAGATAATTCCCGTCCTCACTTCTAGTTCCACTGGGAAACAATCAGAAAAAAGGTTTTTCAATATAAACTTCTCAAACACTATCACGTAGCGATGCATTTTTAACATTTTCATGAAAACGTAACTTTTAGAAATTGTTTTAGTTAAAACAAGTTTTAAGCAGCCAAGCTTAATTAACATACTACCAAATGTCAGCCAATCACACCCTGCATCTTTTTTTTTCCCCATTGGCATGCTCACGGCCACCGCAGCCTTGACCTGCTGGGCGATCTTTCCGCCTAAGTCTTCCAATGGCAGGAACTACCACGCCCGGCTAATTTTTTGATTTATCGTAGAGACGAGGTCTCCCCAAATTGCCCAAGCTGGTCCTGAACCCTCGGGCTCAGGCAATTCGCCCGCCTCGGCCTCCCAAAATGCTGGGATTATTTATAGGCGTGAGTCACCGCGCCCGGCGACAACCTGCATCTTTAAAACAGGGGAGGAGTTCGTGTGGGCGTGGGCGTGCGCCCTGTAGTCCTAAGCGCGGGGAGGCTGAGGGGGGAGGATCATTTGAACCTGGGAGCTCCAGACGGGTCTGGGCGACACAGGGAGACCCCACGGTCCCACCCCTCGCCCACATCCCCACAAAGCCACAAAAGGTAACAAAAATGTGCCGGGCGTCGTAGCCCGCCTGTAGTCCCAGCTACTCCAGAGGCCGAGGCCAAGGATCACCTGAGCCCTGGAGGTCGAGACTGCGCAGAGCTGTTATCACACCGCTGCACTCCAGCCTGGTCGGCACAGTGAGACCCTGTCTCTAGAATAAAACATGAAAATATTTTAAAAATCGAGGAAGGAGGTGTAACATATATGACATAAAATTTAGCATTTTAACCATTCTTAAGTATACAATTCGGTGGCATTAAACACATTCTCTTCGTTGTGTAACCATCACCATTATTTATCTCCAGAACTTTTTCTTTTTATTTTTAGAGTCGGAGTCTCACTCTGTCGCCCAGGCTGGAGTGCAGTGGCATGCTCACTGTCCACTCTACCTCAACCTGCTGGATTCAGGCAATCCTTCTGCCTCAGCCTTCCCAGTAGTTGGAACTACAGGCATGCGCCATCGTGCCCGGCTAATTCTTTTTTTTTTTTTTTTGAGTTGGAGTCTCACTCTGTCGCCCAGACTGGAGTGCAGTGGCCGCTTCTGGCCACCGCAGCCTCGACCTGCTGGACCCCGGCGATCCTTCCGCCTCAGCCTTCCAAGTAGCCAGAATTATAGGCATGCGCTACCACGCCCGGCTGATTTTTTGATTTATTGTAGAGATGAGGGTCCCACCAGTTTACCCGGGCTGGTCTCGAACCGGTGGACTCAGGCAATCCTCTCACCTTGGCCTCCCAGAATGCTGGGATTATAGACTTGAGCCACCGCGCCCAGTTTTTTATTGTTGTTGTTGTTGTTTTTTTAAATAGAGGCAAGGGCTTGTTGTGTTGCTAGGCTGCTCTCAAACTCCTGGGCTCAAGCCATCCTCCCAAAGTGCTGGGATTACTGACATGAGCCACCATATCCGGGTCGCTCTCTGGTTGTTCAAGCCTTTCTTTGTATTAGTGTTTTGCTTCCAATTACGTTCTCTTGTAAAAGCACTATTTAAAACATCTGCAGAATAATTATATATTTCCCCTTCGGAATGTTTTCTATGAAATATATTCCCAGATGGCAAAATTCCAGGCCAAAGGAAAGGAGCAGTTGTATAGCGCTTGTTAAATATTGCCAACTGAAGCTGGGCTCGGTGGCTCAGTCTGTAATCTCGTGCCTTGGGAGGCTGAGATGAGTGGACTGCCTGAGCCCACGGGTTCAAGACCCGCCTGGGCAACTTGGTGAGACCTCATCTCTACAATAAATCAAAAAATTAGCCGGGCATGGTAGCAGGCGCCTATAGTTCCAGCTACTTGAAAGGCTGAAGCAGAAGGATCACCGGAGCCCAGCAGGTCGAAGCTGCGGTGGCCGGGAGCGGCCACTGCACTCCAGTCTGGGTGACAGAGTGAGACTCCAACTCAAAAAAACCCCAAAAAACAAAAAATAAATATTGCCAATTGCTCTGGAAAGGTTGGGCTGAATTTCCATCCCGTGAAGGCCCCATCTCTGTTTCTTTTCTGTCTGCCGGCAACCATTGTATTTACAATTTTTCTTTGTCTTTAATTTGTAAAATATTTTTAACTTTCTCGGTCAGCATCCCATTGTTGTTGGTTTCGCTGGTGTTTTCAGTCTCCAAGACCCACTAGCCATGCATTTTTCTTATAGCTATTCTTTACTGACTGTCAAATACATGTCAGTTGCTTTTTCTGCCTTTTTTTTATTCTCTGAGTTTGGGTCTCGTTCTATCACCAGGATGCAGTGCAGTGGTATGATCACGGCTCATTGCACCCTTGAACTCCCGGGTTCAGGCGATCCATCTACCTCAGCCTCCTTAGTAGCTGGGACTACAGGTATGTACTACCACGCCTGGCTAATTGTTTGATTTTTTTTTTTTTTTTTTTTGAGTTGGAGTCTCACTCTGTCGCCCAGACTAGAGTGCAGTGGCTGCTCCCGGCCACCGCAGCCTCGACCTGCTGGGCTCCGGCGATCCTTCCGCCTCAGCCTTCCGAGTAGCCAGAATTACAGGTATGTGCTGCCACGCCCGGCTGATTTGATTTTTTTGTAGAGACAAAGTGTGGCTATGTTGCCCAGGCTGATCTTGAACCCCTGGGCTCAAGCAATCCTCCCGCCTCAGCCTCCCAAAGTGCTGGGATTACAAGTGTGAGCTACTGCACCTGGTCCTCTCTGTGATTTTTTAATCCATCTCTTCAAAGTGAGTGGTTTTTTTGTTTTGTTTGTTTTTTAAATCAGAGTCTCACTCTGTTGCCCAGGCTGGAGTGCAGTGGCACACTCACAGCCACCATAGCCTCAACCTGCTGCGCTCAGGTGATCCTTCTGTCTCAGCCTTCCAAGTACCTGGAACCATAGGTACTTGCCAGGTTGCCCAGGCTGGTCTCAAACCCCTGGACTCAGGCAGTCCGCTAGCCTCTGCTTTCCAAAGATCTGGGATTACAGGCGTGAGCCACCACGCAGGGTCTCAAAGTGAGTGTTTTTTGTTTGTTTTTAATTATCAAATATGGGGGACAATTCAGGGTTAGGTATACAAACGTTGATTATGCAGGTACCGTTGTTCATGAGGTATGTCCCTCCCTCCCCTAGCTGTTTCCCTCAATTGCCAGTCCCAACATCCCTCCCCTGACAGTCTCCCACTACTACCAGTTCTTTTCTTATAGTATTATAATAATTGTTCAAGATCTTCTTGTGAGTGAAAACATATGGTACTCTGTTCTTTGTTTCTCTGATAGAGCACTGAGTATGATAAATTCTAAATCCATCCAAGTTGCTGGGAATTCCGTTTGTCCTTCTTTGTGGCTGCATAATATCCCATGGTGTATATGTACCACATTTTTTTAATGCAGTCCAGCTTCAATGGGCAACATGGTTGGTTCCATGTTTTTCCTATTGTGAATAGAGCTGCAACAAACATACATGTGCAGGTATCTTTTTTGTAGAATGAGTTGACATCCTCTGGGCGTATTCCCAATAGGGGAATTGCTGGATCAGTGAGTGTTTTGAATTACAAATTTAGGAACTCAGAAAGTTCAAGTCGCTTGAGGTCACACGGTCAAAAGGCAGAGATGAGAGCCAACTGGTCAGAACATTGCTACAGTTTCCTTCTTTCTTTCTTTCTTTCTTTCCTTCCTTCCTCCTTCCTTCCTTCCTTCCTTCCTTCCTTCCTTCCTTCCTTCCTTCCTTCCTCTCTCTCTCTCTTTCTTTGTTTCTTTCTTTCTTCTTGGTGAGAAAGCAGGATTTATTGAGAGGACAGAAAAGCTCCCACAGTGGAAGGGCACTCGAAAGAGTTATCCCACTGCTACAGTTTCTATGAACCCAGAGGCTCACAAACGGGCGAAAGCCTATACAATTTCAGGAATTAGAAAATACTGGGGAGGCAGCAACAACAGACACTCTTGCTGTTGTCCTACCTGTCTGTTGTGCCCTTTACAACATATCATTCGGTAAATCTACTTTTCTTTTCTTTTTTTTTTTTTTGAGTTGGAGTCTCACTGTGTCACCCAGACTGGAGTGCAGTGGCCGCTCCTGGCCACCGCAGCCTCGACCTGCTGGGCTCCGGCAATCCTTCTGCCTCAGCCTTCCAAGTAGCCGGAACTACAGGCGTGCGCTACCACGCCCGGCTGATTTTTTGATTTATTGTAGAGATGAGGTCTCACTGCCCAGGTGGGTCTCAAACCCACGGGCTCAGGCAATCCACTCACCTCAGCCTCCCAAAGGCGCGGAATTACAGGCTGAGCCACCGAGCCCGGCTTTTTTTTTTTAATAGAGATGTGGGGTCCGACTAATTTTTTGTTTTATTATAGAAACGAAGTCTCGCCTCGTTGCCCAGGCGGGTCTTGAACCCGTGGGCTAAGGCAGTCATCTTGCCTCTACCTCCCACAGTGCTGGGATTACAGGCGCGAGCCACCGCACCCATCTCAGAACTTTTTCAGCACCCCAAACCGAAACTCTGGACCCGTTAAACAACACCCCCATACTTCCTCTCCCAGCCACTGGTAAGTACCATTCTACTTTCTTTCTCTATGAGTGTGACTAGTCTAGGTACCTCACACATGTGGAATCACACAGTGTTTGTCCTTTGGAATCGGCTTATTTCAGTAGCATAGTGTTTTCAAGGTTTCGTGTTGTAGCATGTATCAGCATTTCATTCCTTTTTTAGGCTGGATGAAATTTTGTTGTATGTGTATACCACACTTTGTTTTTCATTCATCTGTCGTGGATATTGGGGTTGTAACCTTTTGGCTACTCCGAACAAATTTATGTTCACAGTAGTGAACACTGGTGTGCAAATATATGTTCAAGTTCCTGCAGTTCTTTTTTTTTTTCTAGTTAATGTCTCACTCTGTCGCCCAGGCTGGAGTGCAGTGGCATGATCACGGCTACTGCAGCCTCCACCTGCTGGGCTCAGGCGGTTCTTGCATCTTGGGCCCTTCCAAGCAGCAGAACTATAGACATGTGCCACAGCCCCCAGCTAAGTTTTTGATTTTTTTTTTTTTTTTTGTAGAGACGAGGCCTCGCTGTGTTGCCCCAGCTGGTCTCGAACTCCTTTGCTGAAGTAATTTTCTTGCCTCCATCTTCCAGAGTGCTGGGATTACAGGTGTGAGCCACCCCGCCCAGCCTGCCTGTTGCTTTCCCTGTCTGCTGTCCCTTGCTGCAGATGGCTGAAGATATTGTATCCTTACGTGTTTTCAGCAGATGCTGATGCAGCCGGAGGGGACAAGATGGCAAGTCTGCACAGGTGCCTGAGGGAACTTCCAGGTCAGTCCAGAAGCACAAGCTCAATTTTTGAAAACAAAGTGTGTATTAACCCTTGGTACCAGCAAGCCACACAGGCAGCATGGGCTGTCCTCCCTCACACTGGGGAAGGGAGGCTAGAAGGTGGAAAAAAGACACTGCCATGTTTCTTACTGAAAATGGGTAGCTTTTTCTTTTTTTTTTCTTCCTTTTTTTCCTTTTTTTTTTTCAGTTGGAGTCTCACTCTGTCGCCCAGGCTGCAATGCAATGGCAGTCTCAGCCTCGACCTGCTGGGCTCTGGCGATCCTTCCGCTTCAGCCTTCCAAGTAGCTGGAACTGCAGGCATGCACCACCACGCCCAGCTAATTTTTCAATTTATTGTACAGATGAGGTCTCATCAGTTTGCCCGGGTTGGTCTCGAACTGGTGGACTCAGGCAATCCTCTCACCTTGGCCTCCCAGAATGCTGGGATTATAGACTTGAGCCACCGCGCCCAGTTTTTTGTTTTTGTTTTTTTTAAATAGAGGCAAGGGCTTGTTGTGTTGCTAGGCTGGTCTCAAACTCCTGGGCTCAAGCCGTCCTCCCAAAGTGCTGGGATTACCGACATGAGCCACCATATCTGGCTCGCTCTCTCTGGCTGTTCAAGCCTTTCTTTGTATTAGTGTTTTGCTTCCAATTACGTTCTTTTGTAAAAGCACCATTTAAAATATCTGCAGAATTATTACATATTTCCCCTTCGGAATGTTTTCTATGAAATATATTCCCAGTTGGCAAAATTCCAGGCCAAAGGAAAGGAGCAGTTGTATAACGCTTGTTAAATATTGCCAATTGAAGCCGGGCTCAGTGGCTCAGTCTGTAATCTCGTCCCTTTGGGGAGGCTGAGATGAGTGGATTGTCTGAGCCCACGGGTTCAAGACCCGCCTGGGCAACTTGGTGAGACCTCATCTCTACAATAAGTCAAAAAATTAGCTGGGCGTGGTAGCGCACGCCTGTAGTTCCAGCTTCTTGGAAGGCTGAGGTGGAAGGATCACCGGAGCCCAGCAGATCGAAGCTGCGATGGCCGGGAGCGGCCACTGCACTCCAGTCTGGGCGACAGAGTGAGACTCCAACTAAAAAAAAAACCAAAAAAACAAAAAATAAATATTGCCAATTGCTCTGGAAAGATTGGGCTGAATTTCCATGCCATGTAGGCCGCATCTCTGTTTCTTTTCTGTCTGCCGGCAACTATTGTATTTACAATTTTTCTTTGTCTTTAATTTGTAAAATATTTTTAACTTTCTCGGTCAGCATCCCATTGTTGTAGGTTTCACTGATGTTTTCAGTCTCCAAGACCCACTTGCCATGCATTTTTCTTATAGCTATTCTTGACTGACTGTCAAATACATGTCAGTTACTTTATCTGCCTCCTTTTTTTTGAGTTTGGGTCTCGTTCTATCACCAGGATGGAATGCAGTGGCATGATCATGGCTCACCACACCTTTGAAATCCCGGGTTCAGGCAATCCTTCTACCTCAGCCTCCTTAATAGCTGGGACTACAGGTATGTACTACCACGCCTGGCTAATTGTTTGATTTTTTTTTTTTTTGAGCTTGAGTCTCACTCTGTAGCCCAGACTAGAGTGCAGTGGCCGCTCCTGGCCACTGCAGCCTCGACCTGCTGGGCTCCGGCAATCCTTCCACCTCAGCCTTCTGAGTAGCCGGAATTACAGGCATGCGCTGCCACGCCCAGTGATTTGTTTGATTTTTTGTAGAGACAAAGTGTGGTTATGTTGCCCAGGCTGATCTTGAACTGCTGGGCTCAAGCAATCCTCCCGCCTCAGCCTCCCTGAGAGGACCGTAATAAAAGTATACCATAGACTTAGGTTAAGAGCATGCTATAACCAATAAATATGTAATCAGCTTGTGGACAATAGCACAGCCATTTTTAGTTTTCTGCTTTAAAACATAACCTGTAGCTGTTTAAAGTTTCAGTTATGGAAAAAACTGCAAAGCTCTGGTTACAAACTTCAACCCCTTCCCTTATCTCACTTTCCCCTTAGCAACATCCAATCAAGTGCCAGGGGGTAATCACCTAAGTTTCCAGATGTCTCTACAACTTCCCTAGCTAGTGGGCCAAGGTCAGCCCGAGTCAGGCTAGCCAATCTCCACGATTAGCTGGCCACCAGAGTTACTACCCAATTAAATGGTAACAAAACGGAAAGCCCCCCAAACTCCTCCTCCCTTTGTGTAAAAGCCTAAAAGGCATCTGCTTAAGAAAGTCAGGGCCTCTGGGTGTACTCCGCTATGTCGGTGGTCGACAGAGGTCCAGGCTCGAGCTTGCAAATAAAGATTCTCTTGAACTTTCATTGGAATTGGCTCTTGGTGGTCTTTCAGATTAAACTTTCAGCCACTACATTTGGGGGCTCGTCCAGGATCCCAGAGACCCCGAGACCCCAGTCCGGAGGGTTTTCAGGCCAGCATTCGGTAAGTCGCTTCCAGGTTAGCGCATCTGTGTTCTGTGTCTCAGGTGGAGCTCCACACTTTGTTCTGAGGTCGGCATCAGGCTAGGCGGACGCGCTGGAAAGCTGCCGGCCGGGGCTCGTAGGAGATGTCTCACGTCCCCATCCGGAAGATGAGGCCTCTTCATCTGTGGGGAAGGTCAAACTCATCGACGGTCTGTCTCTCCCCTTTTGTACTTTCAGATTTGTTTTTGCAGCCTCTACTGTCTGTCTCTTGTCGTTTTCCCTTTTGTCTTGTTGGTTGTGTTTGTTGGGGCAACAGTACTGACGAGTGAGATGGGACAGACACAGACAATGCCGTTAACTCTCATGACTGATTACTTTTCAGAACTAAAGGAAAGGGCACACAATTTGAGTGTTGAAATTCACCAAAAAAAAATTCTGGGATTTGTGCGCCACTGAGTGGCCCGCCTTCAATGTAGGCTGGCCACAAGAAGGGACCTTTCTAATAAGTGTTCTCTTGCAGGTCAAGAGTATGTCGTCACAGCCTCGCGAGAAGCAGAATCCCTTGCATAAGTCCCCAAAGAACCCCTTTTACCCCGTTCTCCCTGATTCTAACTTGGAAGAGATAATTTCCCCCCCATACCAGTCAGCTCCCTCTAAACTTTCAGCCCCGCCAGCGCCCCCCCCCACAGCCCGGTATGGAGCTGCGCGTCCCGGAGGCTCTGGATGGCTGCCGGCAGCAGAGCAGCCTCTGAGGGCCGTAACGTCTTCGGCCATGCGAGGACCTCCCCTGGAGGGAGTTGGGAAACGGCGCCCATGCTGCAGGGCTGAGGCCGGTTCTGGGAAGCGGACAGCAACTGGCTGGAGCACGCGGTTGTGGAGTCGGAGCGCTGGGAGCTGCTGCTCTGCTGCAGCGAGCTGCTGGCGCTGGGCGGCTACCTGAAGGCAGTGCCGGAGGTGCTGTGCCGCGGGGCCCCAGCCAGGCCCGAGTGCCTCGGCACCCTGGTGGACTACCTGGTGTTCAACTACCAGCTCCGCCATGGGCTGGGCTGGAGCGCAGCCCCCACTGCGGCCGTGGTTGCGGGCGCTGGCGGCATCCTCAGCTGCCTGGGCTGCCAGAGCTTCCTGAGCGAGCCGTGACGGTGCCCTGCTGTGGCAGGAGGCGCATATGCTCAAATATATTTCTTGTGTGATTGAGTGAATAAACACAGAAACACACGCAACTGATTCGGGATCAGGAGTTGGCCTCACCTGGGCCGCCACTAGCCCAGTGGCAAGAAGGAAAGGTTAATAGCAGTTAAAGGTATTTCCCTTTGAAAGGCAAGTTGCAACTTTAAAGGCCTGCCCGGTGTTAGGCAGGTTTTGTTTAAGGAAGGCCAAATGATCCAGAGACTGGCTATTTCATGGAAATGAAAAAGAGTCTTATCTAAAACCCCCCTTCTGAAGTTGACAGTTTACAAGCCTGCCGTTCCTGGAAACCATTTGTTCTTTGAAAAATCTGATTTTGCTAAGTACAACCTTGTAAGATTCCAAAGGAAGTATGTAATCACTCAACACGACCTCCCTCCCTTACCTAAATGAGGATATAAATTCTCGGGCCTGCTGTGCTAGCCAGCGTAAAAAAGTGCCACTTCCTATGATAGTCTCGGTGTCACGATCTCTCTATTTTTCCTGCTACATTTCTGGTGTGCTGGCTGGGAAATGGGGATTGGAGACGGTGTGTTCCACCTCTTTTGTCATCGAGGTGCCACCTCCAGGGCAACGGGAAGGACAATCTCGCCTGGCGCGCAACAGACTTTTTGATCCGTAGGAGAGAGGCCCCTCCCAGCGCACTGAAGCTCGGACCACGAAAGCACAACAGGAACCCAAGAGGCAAGGAACTGGCACAAGGACGACCACCTGATGGAAAGGACAGAAGGACCACCCGATGGAAAGGGTAGGAATAAAGGCCTTTGCATAGACCTGCCAATGGATGGCAGAAGGGGAACTTGATCACCTCTCAGAGCCCACTAGTAATCTTCCAGCCTGAAGGAAAGGGCTGAAAGGCAGTGGAAGGAAACACTGTCTGAAGATGAACCTGTAGACTCCTAGGATTAGGACGACGAGTTGACGAACGTGCTGTGTGTTTATGTGTGAATGAGATGGACGGCGGGAAGGTTCCACATAGTTAGTCTGCATTGGGGGTGTACCACCTACCAATTGCTAAGAGGTGTCTAAGATATCTTTGTGAGGAGTATAACTGAAGGGAGACAAAGCGGATATTTCCCATACCTGTCATTTTCTTATTTGTGTGTGTCTGTCACTTTAAATATGCTAAAAGGCTGGTTGAGTTATTATGCTTTGTGTGATGGGGCGTCATCTTTTAAAAACTTGGTTGGCGCATATTTCTTGATGTCATTTTATGTCTCCCTTTATTTGTGTGGTGTTTTCTCCTAACCCATTGGCACTGTTAAAATTTCTGCCTTTTGTTGTTAAGGTTGTGGAAAATTGCCTGTTGTGTATAAGGAGTGTTACTGGTTACCTTAAATTCTTTCTGGGGACCACTACCCCTCCCTTCCTTAGCCTGTGTTCTCCTTTGTAAATTCTGAAAGGGCTCATTCTAATCCACCTGTAAAGAAACGGAGAGCCGGGCTCGGTGGCTCAGCCTGTAATCCTGTGCCTTTGGAAAGCTGAGGTGAGTGGATTGCCTGAGCCCACGGGTTCAAGACCCGCCTGGACAGGCGAGACCTTATCTCTACAATAAATCCAAAAATTACCCAGGCGTGGTAGCGCGCGCCTGTAATTCCAGCTACCTGGAAGGCTGAGGCGGAAGGATCGCCAGAGCCCAGCAGGTCGAGGCTGCGGTGGCCGGGAGTGGCCACTCCACTCCAGTCTGGGCGACAGAATGAGACTACAACTCAAAAAAAAAAAAAAAAAACGGAGAAATGTCTCTTATATGCTACCTAGCCTTTTGTTAACTCAGTGTAAGTTAATGCTAGCCTTGGAACTAATCTTTCTCTGGCAATTAAGGGAATGAATAGGCTGTTCTCGTTTTCAAATACTAAAAGCCAGGTTAGTTAAAAGTAAGTCCGTTCCTCAAGGTATAGGCCTTGCCTAAAATCATAAATCAACTACTTGTCCCTGTAAAACGGTTGGGAATTTTCTCAGAGTCTTGTAATGTATGCTGAGTCCCTAATTATATTGTAATACTAAGTAACACTAATGCTTGCGTTTTTTTGGCTATGCTCATTTAATTGTCCATGTCTTACAACTAAGGGTGCTGTTTAGTAATTCATGAGGATTTTTAACAATTTTGCCTGTTCATAATTAGGAATATCATTTTACATCTTTGTAGTCTGTTCACTCTAAAGGGTTTTGAACCTGGCCATTTTTGTAAACATCAATGGAAAAGTCATGAAGCAAAAAAAAAAAAAAAAGGAAAAGAACTCCAAAATGAGCATCAGTCAAAGGAAAGGTAAACAAATTGGCAGTTACCACTAAAGGCAAAAGCTCCAGCCACCCAAAAGAGACCTAATAAGGATAAACCTGCTAAGGGGATGGTATCAGCTGCTATGAATGTGGTCAATCTGGACACCTAAAGCACAATTGTTCTTAATAGCCTAAGCCCCCAGAACTTTGTCCAATATCTGGACTAAAAAGCCACTGAAAGAGATGGTGCGTCCTCTCCGAAGGGGGGGGACACCTAGTCGGTGATAGTGGCTGTTGACTGAGGGGGAGGGCACGGCCCAGTGCAACACTGTATGCCATCCACCCAGAGAATCCTTGGGTCTATATAAATGTGGCTGGGTCCAAATTAATTCTTAATTAATACTGAGGTTAAGTTTTTAACCTTGTGCTCATACTGAACTCTTCCTCCTAAAACCTGCTCTCCAGTGGAATTAAAGGTGTTCCAAAAACTGAATGTTTCACCTAACTGTTACTAAAAGGTGAATTCAAATTATGACTGTAAAGGGTTATCTATAAATAAATAAAAAGAAAAGCAAAAAGCAAAGGAAAAATGTAAAAAGGTTGTTGGTATACAAATAAAGTTTTAGCAGGAAAACAAAAAAAAAAGAGAAAGGAATGTAAAAAATATATTATATATATATATATTTATCTAAGAGGAAATCTTATATGGTACATTTCTGTCCTATAATAAAGTAGATAGTTATGAAAAATTTTTTTAAAAGGGGGTAGAAAACAAAAATAAAATGGTATAAGCACACCAAAAATGGTATAAAGAAAGTTTAATTAAAAAAAATATATATATATATACATACAAAGGAAATTCTATAAACAATCTAGGCATAATAAAGTCTTTCTGAATGCAAGTCTCCAAACATTTTTGGATAGCTCTTCAAATTTTATATAGAATTTATTTAAGTGCCTAGTTCAAATTATAGTCTAAAACAATCTGTCAGGCTAACATTATAGTCCAGAAATACAAAAGCTGGTACTTGTAATAAAGCCACAGAAATTAAAGTTTATCATTTAAGTTATGCTAATAACTTCAGACCTTGTAGCTTTTGTATAAAAAGATATAGCTACTGCCTGCAATTGTCAGAATGTAGGCCTGACTTTATCTTTTATTGAGCTAGAATCCGGTATTTCCATGCCCACATAACGGTCATGCAAAAATTCCAGCCAGTGCCTGCAAATAATGCCACTGCTAAACGCCTTAAGTTAGACAGGGAGAGATTTTCGATCTCTGGCTAGGCAGGACTGCGCCCATTATCAGCTGAAGAAATTACAGAAGATGGACCTTCACCCCTCAACACCCCAAATGATTATGGGATCGAAAAATCTCTAAAGAATAAATAATTGAGACAAAGTAGCTAGCACAGTTTAGACATAAATAAATTTCCTATAGGTAGGTTTTGAAAGGCATTCAAACGTTTCTACTGCAGACCAAGTGGCAACCTGTCCCACCCCTTGGCAAATCCAGGGAAAATTCCATCAAATGTAAGACTAGGACAGTATAATTTCAATTTGCGGGTTAACATAATAATCACTAGAAATCCTTTGGAGACATAAGTAAAGTAAACACAGGTATTTGGTATTTCATCACTCAGGATCCAAGTCCCTGAAATGGAATTTGTTAAACCTTTAAAATTGTTTAATGGTAGGTCTCTTGTTAAGGGCATACAGGGAGACTTAAAGGAATTAGAAAGTCTTATCCTAAACAGAAAATGCAGGCCTTAGGTTCAGTCCTAAAAGCATCCGTTGTCAAGTCAGAGAACGATTGCCAATTAGTTTAACTACCGATGCTCATTCTTTTTTTTTTTTTTTTTTTTTGAGTTGGAGTCTCACTCTGTCACCCAGACTGGAGTGCAGTGGCCGCTGCCGGCCACCGCAGCCTCCACCTGCCGGGCTCCGGCGATCCTTCGCCTCAGCCTTCCGAGTAGCCGGAATTACAGGCATGCGCTACCACGCCGGCTAATTTTTTGATTTATTGTAGAGGTGAGGTCTCGCTGCCCAGGCAGGTCTCGAACCCGCGGGCTCAGGCAATCCACTCACCTCAGCCTCCAAAGGCGCGGATTTACAGGCTGAGCCACCGAGCCCGGCTGATGCTCATTCTTTTAATATAAGCCAGGTGATATGGTATGGGTAAAAGAGTAAAATGTATAATCTCTAAAGCCCCTCTGGAGGGGGCCATTTACTGTTCTTTTACATAACAGAACTAAGCTGGCCTTCCAGGACTGGGAGTGCACCGCAGATTCAGCTTAGGGAGAACACCCCTTAAGCTGACCATTGGAAAGTCACGAAACCTAGCGAAGGACGTGGAACTAATTTATCCAGCCCTGCTCCAGAAGCATGAGGATACTTCAGGCCCTGCTTCAATCACACTCTGGAAGCTGATTGATTCACGCATGGCGGAAGATTAAGGATTTGGCTTAAGGACTCAGTGGACATTACTGATAAGCCTTTGTTTTGCTTTGTTAACCTTTATACTTGCTAAGCCATTTATAACTTTATTTGTTGTAAAAGTAACAGTTGTCCCCATTGATCATGTTAAAAAAGGGTTTCACTAGCATTTCCGTCCTTTCTTACGATAGGAAGTTTACTTGTGCTTTTATGCATTTCTACCTAATCTGGGTATCTACCGCTTCCCCCCCTATACCCTGCATGTAAATGTATAGAAACTATCTGGCCACACTTAAAAGTTTTCCATCGTTATTCATCCCAGCCAGAAGTTTGTTATACTCATAAACATATCTGCACCCATAATGGCCAGCTATACTTTGCTAGATTATCAAAACAAAACTACCAGTACACTAAAGCTGGTGTCATAGCTTGTAACACCCCCGGAAGCAGAAATTGGGTTTGTTGGGATTTTGCTCCCTCACCCAAAGCTAAAAAGCTGATTAAAGAAACTGTGCAATTAGTAGTTCCTCCGACTGCCCAACAGTCAAAACTAACCCCCTTCCCTCAATCGTGGAAAGTAGGGCAAAATCTGTTTATAAATTTGGCTGAAAATATAGCTCGGACACTAGGTGTCACCAATTGTTGGGTATGTAGAGGGATACTAATAACTAAAAAGTGGCCTTGTAAGGGAACCGGTCACTGCAATAACCCTGTCAGTGTTGCTAGGACTAGGCCTTGCCGGGGCAGGGACAGGTATTGCCTCCCTAGCCACTCAATCCCATCATTACAGTAGCCTTCGGGCTGCAATAGAGTCTAACATAAAAAGAATAGAAACTTCTAGTTCACACTTACAGGAATCCCTAACCTCTCTGTCTGAGGTAGTTCTGCAAAACTGTAGAGGCTTAAACCTACTGTTCCTCCAGCAAGGTGGCCTCTGCTCCACCCTGGGAGAAGAATGTTGTTTCTACACCGACCATTCAGAAATAGTAAAGAAATCCATAGCTAAAGTGCGAGAAGCTTTGGCTAAGCGTAAATTAGAGCGGGAGCAGAAACAGGGATGGTTTGAAAGTTGGTTTAACTACTCACCTTGGTTAACCACACTATTGTCTGCTTTAATAGGCCCCGTGATCATACTCTTGCTGTTGCTAACCTTCGGTCCATGTATTATAAACAAGCTAATAACTTTTGTAAAAACTAAAATAAACACTGTGCAACTTATGGTCCTCAAACAACAATATCAACAGGTACCCCTGGACAACTCAGCATGTTAAAGGAATCCAAGATTAGATTCACTCTACCCTCATGAGAAGGGGGGAATGAGAGGACCGTAATAAAGTATACCTTAGACTTAGGTTAAGAGCATGCTATAACCCGATAAATATGTAACCAGCTTGTAGACAATAGCACAGCCATTTTTAGTTTTCTGCTTTAAAACATAACCTGTAGCTGTTTAAAGTTTCAGTTATGGAAAAAACTGCAAAGCTCGGGTTACAAGCTTCAACCCCTTCCCTTATCTCACTTTCCCCTTAGCAACATCCAATCAGGTGCCAGGGGGTAATCACCTAAGTTTCCAGATGTCTCTACAACTTCCCTAGCTAGTGGGCCAAGGCCAGCCCGAGTCAGGCTAGCCAATCCTCCACGATTAAGCTGGCCACCAGAGGTTACTACCCAATTAAATGGCAACACAACCGGAAAGCCCCCCAAACTCCTCCTCCCTTTGTGTAAAAGCCTAAAAGGCATCTGCTTAAGAAAGTCAGGGCCTCTGGGTGTACTCCGCTACGTCGGTGGTCGACAGAGGTCCAGGCTCGAGCTTGCAAATAAAGATCCTCTTGAACTTTCATTGGAATTGGCTCTTGGTGGTCTCTCGGATCGAACTTTTGGCCATTATATTCCAAAGTGCTGAGATTACAAGTGTGAGCTACTGCACCTGGTCCTCTCTGCGATTTTTTAATCCATCTCTTCAAAGTGAGTGGTTTTTTTGTTTTGTTTTGTTTTTTGTATCAGAGTCTCACTCTGTTGCCCAGGCTGGAGTGCAATGGCACGCTCACAGCCACCATAGCCTCAACCTACTGCGCTCAGGTGATCCTTCGGTCTCAGCCTTCCAAGTACCTGGAACCATAGGTACTTGCCAGGTTGCCCAGGCTGGTCTCAAACCCTTGGACTCAGGCAGTCCTCTAGCCTTTGCTTTCCAAAGTTCTGGGATTACAGGCGTGAGCCACCACGCAGGGTCTCAAAGTGAGTGTTTTTTGTTTGTTTTTAATTATCAAATATGGGGGGACAATTCAGGGTTAGTTATACAAACGTTGATTATGCAGGTACCATTGTTCATGAGGTATGCCCCTCCCTCCCTCCCCTAGCTGTTTCCCTCAATTGCCAGTCCCAACATCCCTCCCCTGACAGTCTCCCACTACTACCAATTCTTTTCTTATAGTATTATAATAATTGTTCAAGATCTTCTTGTGAGTGAAAACATATGGTACTCTGTTCTTTGTTTCTCTGATAGAGCACTGAGTATGATAAATTCTAAATCCATCCAAGTTGCTGGGAATTCCGTTTGTCCTTCTTTGTGGCTGCATAATATCCCGTGGTGTATATGTACCACATTTTTTAAATGCAGTCCAGCTTCGATGGGCAACATGGTTGGTTCCATGTTTTTGCTATTGTGAATAGAGCTGCAACAAACATACATGTGCAGGTATCTTTTTTGTAGAATGAGTTGAGATCCTCTGGGCGTACTCCCAATAGGGGAATTGCTGGATCAGTGAGTGTTTTGAATTACAAATTTAGGAACTCAGAAAGTTCAAGTCGCTTGAGGTCACACGGTCAAAAGGCAGAGATGAGAGCCAACTGGTCAGAACATTGCTACAGTTTCCTTCTTTCTTTCCTCCTTTCTTCCTTCCTTCCTTCCTTCCTCCTTCCTTCCTTCCTTCCTTCCTCCCTCCCTTCTCCCTTCCTCCCTCCCTTCCTCCCTTCCTTCCTTCCCTCTCTCTCTCTCTCTCTCTCTCTCTCTCTCTCTCCCTCTCTCTCTCTCTGTTTCTTTCTTGCTTCTTGGTGAGAAAGCAGGATTTATTGAGAGGACAGAAAAGCTCCCACAGTAGAAGGGCACTCGAAAGGGTTACCCCACTGCTACAGTTTCTATGAACCAGAGGCTCACAAACAGGGTGAAATACATTTTTTTAAATCAATATCTTTTATTATGATTTTGTGGGGTACAATTAAGGCTTAGGTGTACAATTACATTCAGGCACCCTGTTGATAAGAGGTGTTTCCCATCCCCAGACAGATATTTGCGACTCTTATCCTATTCCCCCCCCGTGGTTTCCCAGTACCGTCAGTCATTTTCTTACAGTATTACATTGGATGTTCAAGGTCCATTATGTGAGTGAGAACATGTGATACTCAGATCTTTGTTTCTGTGAGAGGTCACTCAGTATTATAGACTCTAGTTCCATCCAGGTTGCTGCAAAATTCATGATTTTGTTCTTTTTTATGGCTGCATAGTATTCCATCGTGTATATGTACCACATTTTTAAAATCCAGTCCTCTTTTGATGGGCAGCATGGTTGTTTCCAGGTTCTTGCTATTGTAAACAATGCTGCAATAAACATACGTGTGCAGGTATCTTTTTTATAGAGTGATTTGAGGCCTTCAGGGTATATTCCCAGTAGGGGGATTGCGGGGTCATATGGAAGGTCGATTGTTAGAGCTTTAGAATCGCCACACTGCTTTCCACAGAGGTTGCACTAGTTTACACTCCCACCAACAGTGTAGAAGTGTTCCCTTTTCACCACACCCTCTCCAGCAGCTGTTATTTTTTGAGTTGTTGATAATTGCCATTCTGACTGGAGTTAGGTGGTATCTCAGTGTGGTTTTGATTTGCATCTCCCTGATGATTAGTGAGGTTGAGCATTTCTTCATGTGTTTGTTGGCTGCTCGGATGTCTTCTTTTGTGAAGTGTCTGTTCATATCTTTTGCTCATTTTATAATGGGGTTGTTTGTTTTTTTCTTTTCAGCACATTTGAGTTCCTTGTAGATCCAGGATGTTAAGCCTTTGTCAGACCTGGAGTTGGCTCTACAATACATTTTTAAAAATTAGCTGGATGTGGTGGCACACGCCTATGGTTCCAGCTACTTGGAAGGCTAAGATAGAAGAATTGCTGGAGCCTAGCAGGTCGGCGCTGGGGTAGCCGTGAGCGTGCCACTGCACTACAACTGGGGCCATGGAATGAGACTCCAACTCAAAAAAAAAAATTAGTGTAGAGATGAAGTTTCATCAAGTACCCAGGCTGGTCTTGAACCTCTGGACTCTGGCAATCCTTCCAAAGTTCTGGGATTACAGGCATGAGCCAACGCAACCAGCAAATCTACCTTACTTAGTTAAAAAATAAAGAAAGCCAAGATGCCAAAAATGTATACAGATTTTAAGAGACGTTATCTATGTATTACTTTTTGAAGTTGAGTTGAATTACACTAGTAATATGTAGCCTGATGTTTGTTCAAAAGGTGGTGTTAATTAAATGAATGCTAGTGTCGCCATGCGACAGGCATGACAGTGAAAGACAACGAGGGAAGCACTGTTGTCCTTCAAGGAATGCAAGGCCATTTTGAAGTGGTATTTGAACTTTGAGAATGTTGTGGAAGTACAATGACAATGGAGGTGTGAGTATGTAACAGAACCTCCAACATGCCTAACAACTGCATGTGTTCATGATAAGTTGAGACGCATGGTACTGTGTGTGGTGTGCACAAGGGAAGATCCAGAAAGCCTTATAGAGCAACAAGTAGTTAGCCATAATCAGAAGTGTCTGGACGCTGATGCAACCACTTTGAGCACCTCTTGTAATTGCAGAAGTCAAAGGTGACTTGTATTCATCTTTTGTTATTGGTATATATTAAGTATTACAACTTTATTTTGTTTTTGTCTTTTGAAGTATTACAATTTTAATACAGTTTTTTCCTTTCTTAAAACGTGTATAGGCTGGGCACAGTGGTTCGCGTCTATAATCCCAGCACTTTGAAAGGCAGAGGAGAGAGGATTGCCTGAGCCCAGGGGTTCAAGACCGGCCTGGGCAACTTGGCAAGCCTCGTCTCTGCAATGAATCAAAAAATTGGCCGGCTCAGTAGCTAAGCCTGTAATCCAGGGAGGCCAAGGTGAATGGATTACCTGAGCCCACAGGTTTGAGACCCGCCCGAGCAACTTGTCCAGACATCATCTCTACAATAAATAAAAAATGAGCCAGGTGTGGTAGCGCCCGCCTGTAATTCCAGCTACTTGGAAGGCTGAGGCAGAAGGATCGCCAGAGCCCAGCAGGTCAAGGCTGCGGGGGCCGGGAGCATACCACTGCACTCCAGTCTGAGTGACAGAGTGAGACTCCAACTCAAAAAAAAAAAAAAATTAGCCGGACATGGTGGCACATGTCTGTGGTTCCAGCTACTTGTAAGGCTGAGGCAGAAGGATTGCCTGAACCCAACATGTTGAGACTGCAGTGGTTGTGAGCATGCCACTGCACTCCAGCCTGGGTGGCGGAGTGAGACTCTGACTTAAAAAAAAATGTGTATACATTTTTTGGCATCCTCTGTATACAAATTTTATCACAACCCAGAGGGCAACCAAGATAGCATACCAAAATCCTACACAAGCTACTACAAAATCAGCTGGCAAGGTCTCAATTGTCATGAAGGCATGACTCAGGAAGCAGTGCCCCGATGAGCCCTTCCTGGGGAATCTACTAGAACCTATTGAAGGATTTAAAGATGGCCCTAAATCTTTTTTTTCTTTTTTCTTTTTTTTTTTGAGTTGGAGTCTCACTCTGTCACCCAGACTGGAATGCAGTGGCCGCTCCCGGCCACCGCAGCCTCGACCTGCGGGGCTCTTGCGATCCTTCTGCCTCAGCCTTCCGAGTAACCAGAATTACAGGCGCGCGCTACCACACCCGGCCAATTTTTTGATTTATTGTAGAGATGAGGTCTCGCCAGCCCAGGCGGGTCTCAAACCCCACAGGCTCAGGCAATCCACTCACCTCAGCCTCCCAAAGACGCGGGATTACAGGCTGAGCCACCGAGCCCGGCTCCTAAATCTTTTTGAGGTTGCTCCCATTCAGGAGTTATGTCATCTTCCCTTGAATCTCGGTGGGCCCTATGACTGCAGCTACCATGAGAACACCGAGTAAGTGATAATGTGCCAATTTCTAGGCTCAGCATTAAGAACCTTGCAGCTAGGCCGGGCGCAGTGGCTCACACCTATAATCACGGGAGGCCAAAATGAGAGGATTGTCTGAACCTGCGGGTTCAAGACCAGCGTGGGCAATTTGTCGAGACCTCATCTTCACAATAGATCAAAATTAGCCGGGCGTAGTGGCGCGTGCTGTAGTTCCAGCTACTTGGAAGATTGAGGTGGAAGGATCACCTGAGCCAGCAGTTCGAGGCTGTGGTGGCTGTGAGCGTGCCATTGCACTCCAGCTTGGGTGACAGAGTGAGATTCCAACTCAAAAACAAACAAACAAAACAAGCAACCTTGCAGCTTTCACTTCCTGCCTCTTGCAACACTCATTCTGCAGGAAGATAGCTGCCAATGCCAGAAGTCAGACCCTCCTGAGGCCTCCCAAGCTAGCCAGAGGAAACTCTACACGGAGAGAGATCAAGACGTGAGCAGCCCCAGCGGTTCCAGCCAACCCAGCCCAGGTGTCAGATGCCTGGCTGAGCCAGGATGAGGAGCCCCAGCCAGCATCTGGCTACAGTTGCACAAGAGATCCTAATGGGAGAACCTTCAACTGAGCCCAGCTCACAGAGCCATGATACTATGTCATGATTGATGCCTCTAATTCTGGGGAAGGTTTGTTACATAGCAACAGATAGCCAGAACTACCTGCTATAGGAAGTGTGGTCCAAGGACCAGCAGCATCAGCATCACCTGGGAGACTGGTAGAAATTCAGATGCTGAGGGGCTGTGCTAGACCTTCAGAACTGGAATCTGCACTACAACTTGATCTCCAAGTCATTGTTCTAGAAAATGTGCTCAGACATGGCTGAATGCAGTGGCTCATGCCTATAACCCCTGAGTTTTGGAGGCTGCGACAGGAGAATCACATGGGACCAGGAGTTTGAGACCGGCTAAGGTCATATAGCAAGACCAATGGTTACAAAAACAAAAAATAGCTGGGCATGGTGGTGCAGGCCTGTAGTCATAGCTCAGTGAGCTATGATCCCGATACCATACTCCAGCTTGGGTGACAGAGTGAGACTCTTCTAAAAACAAACCACCAACCAAATGTGACAATGAAAATGCCTGGGACACACTGACAGTAGGGCCTGGTGAGAGCTTCGGCAAGATGAGAGGAGCAATCACGCTCCCCTAAGGGCGTTGTTTTCATTGATTCCTTCTGTATTCCTCAACAAACAATCACCCCTTTACACTGTTGCTCCCTCTGCTTGGAACATTCCTCCCCCCAAAAGCCATGTAGCGCTCACCTTGGCTGAGTTTGTGCTCAACATGAACATTCCTGGTGAGACTTCCGCTGCCTCTCTTATTAAAAATTGCCTGGAGCATGGTAAGTACTCAATAAAACAAGGGCTAACATTAACTTTATGAACTTTGTGGGTCTGTTGAATCCACTCCGGTTTTTGGCTTTATTGTTGTTGCTTTTCCAGTTGCCTATACCTGAACATATTCCTATTGCTGCACATGGGATTAATGTGAACATTAATCTTGAGAACATGATGCTCAGTGAAAGAAGATAGACACAAAAAGCCACATATTTTATGCTTTCATTTATATGGAATGTCCGGAATAGGCAAATCCATAGAGATAGAAAGTAGATTTGTGGTTGTAGGGATGGAATTGTGGGGTAAAGAGTGTGACTACAAACTTCTTTTGGCAGTGATGAAAATGTTCTTGGCTGGGCACGGTGGCTCATGCCTGTAATCACAGCACCTTGGGAAGCAGAGACAAGAGGATTGCTGATCCCACGGGTTTGAGACCCCCTGGGCAGCATAGTGAGACCTCATTCATCTCTACAATAAATAAAAAAATTAGTCAGGCGTGGTAGCACACCCTGGCAGTTCCAGCTACTTGGAAGACTGAGGCAGAAGGATTGCTTGAGCCCCGTAGGTCGAAGCTGCAGTGGCCAAGAGAGTGCCCCTGCACTCCAGCCTGTGGAGGGAGTGAGACTCCGACTGAAAAAAAAAAGTTCTTGACGGGCTCGGTGGCTCAGCCTGTAATCCCAGCACTTCGGGAGGCTGAGGCGAGAGGATTGCCTGAGTCAGGGGTTCGAGACTAGCCTGGGCAACTTGGCAAGGCCTCGTCTCTACATTAAATAAATAAAAATTCGCCGGGCATGGTAGCACACACCTGCAGTTCCAGCTACTCGGAAGGCTGAGGCGGAAGGATCGCCGGAGCCCAGCAGGTCGAGGCTGCGGTGGCCGGGAGCGGCCACTGCACTCCGGTCTGGGCGACGGAGTGAGACTCCGACTCAAAAAAAATTAAAAAAAAAAACTAATATGGTCTGCACACTGGTTTATGCCAGTAGGTGCTGACAAGACTAAATGCTGATTAAAAAGGAACTTTGGAGCCGGGCTCGGTGGCTCAGCCCATAATCCCGTGCCTTTGGGAGGCTGAGGTGAGTGGATTGCCTGAGCCCGCGGGTTCGAGACCCGCCTGGGCAGCGAGACCTCATCTCTACAATAAATCAAAAAATCAGCCGGGCGTGGTAGCGCATGCCTGTAATTCCGGCTACTTGGAAGGCTGAGGCGGAAGGATCGCCGGAGCCCAGCAGGTCGAGGCTGCGGTGGCCGGGAGCGGCCACTGCACTCCAGTCTGGGCGACGGAGTGAGACTCCAACTCAAAATAAATTAAAAAAAAAAAAACTAATATGGTCTGGACACTGGTTTATGCCAGTAGGTGCTGACAAGACTAAATGCTGATTAAAAAGGAACTTTGGAGCCGGGCTCGGTGGCTCAGCCTGCAATCCCGCACCTTTGGGAGGCTGAGGTGAGGGGACTGCCTGAGCCCGCGGGTTCGAGACCCACCTGGGCAGCGAGACCTCATCTCTACAATAAATCAAAAAATCAGCCGGGCGTGGTAGCGCGTGCCTGTAATTCCGGCTACTCGGAAGGCTGAGGCGGAAGGATCGCCGGAGCCCAGGAGGTGAGGCTGCGGTGGCCGGAAGCGTCCACTGCACTCCAGCCTGGGCAACCAAGTGAGACTCCAACTCAATATAAAAAAAAAAAAAGGAACTTTGGGTAGGTCATGAGACATGTAGACTAGTTAAACAATAGTTGAAATAGATAAGACATTGCCTGTTTTAGCTATAAATACTAAATGTAAAATTTGCCTCAGGAACAGGTTTTTTGGACAATACCCAAACCTTTTTCCTGATTTCCAATTTTCAGAATAAACACCCATTTTCTCCCAGATTTTATTTATTTATTTTTATTTTTTTATTTATTTATTTTTTTTGAGTTGGAGTCTCACTCTGTCACCCAGACTGGAGTGCAGTGGCCGCTCCCGGCCACCACAGCCTCGACCTGCTGGGCTCCGGCGATCCTTCCACTTCAGCCTTCCAAGTAGCTGGAATTACAGGCGCACGCTGCCATGCCCAACTAATTTTTTGATTTATTGTAGAGATGAGGTCTCGCCAAGTTGCCCAGGCGGGTCTTGAACCCGCAGGCTCAGGCAATCCTCTCACCTCAGTCTTCCAAAGTGCTGGGATTACAGGCTGAGCCACCGAGCCCGGCTTATTTTTTTGGGTCGAAGTCTCACTCTGTTGCCCAGGCTGGAGTTCAGTGGCCTGCTCACGGCCACTGTAACTTCAACCTGCTGGGCTCAGGCAGTCCTGCCTCAGCCTTCCCAGTAGCTGGAACCATAGGTGTACCCCACCACACCTGGTTAATTTTTGGTTTATTGTAGAGACGAGGTCTCATCATGTTGCTCAAACCCCTGGGTTCAGGCAAACCTCTCTCACCCCCGCCTCCAAAAGTGCTGGGATTACAGGCGTGATCCACAGTTCCTAGTTTACCTCCCAACTTCTGCCTCTCTGTTTGGCCACCAGAGAGAGCAGCCGAATGATTGATTGGGCAGCAACACTGTCACTGTTGTAAATTGCAACTTTTTCTCTTAGAGTTGGGGGTCTTACTGTCGCCCAGGCTGGAGTGCAGTGGCATGATTACAGTTCACCGCAGCCCTGACCTCCTGGGCTCAGGTGGTCCTTCTGCTTGAGCATTCTGAGTAGCTGAGACTACAGGCATGTGCCCCTAGATGAGGTCTCACTATTTGCCCAGGCTGGTCTCAAACCCCCGAGTTCAAACAGTCCTCTCGCCTTGGCCTCCCAAAGTGCTAGGTCTGAACCATCTAGCACAGGCCTGAACCATCTCACCCAGCCTGTTACAACTTTTTACATCCTGTGTGTCCATGAACATAGATTTTCGTTTGTTTGTTTGTTTTGAGTTGGAGTCTCACTCTGTCACCCAGGCTGGAGTGCAATGGCACACTCCCGGCTACCTGCAGCCTCCATCTGCTGGGCTCAGGCGATCCTTCCACCTCATTCTTCCAAGTAGTTGGAGCCATAGGTGTGCACCCCCACGCCCAGCTAATTTTTTTATTTATTGTAGAGACGAGGTCTCGCCAAGCTTCCCAGGTTGGTCTCGAACCCCTGGGCTCAGGCAATCCTCACACCCCACCTCCCACAGTGCTGGGATTATAATTGTGAGCCAGCACACCCAGCCTGTTACGCCTTTATACATCCTGTGTGTCCATTAACATAGATTTATAACCATTACTTCATGCAGTTGCCTTCTAAATCAGGTAGGAAGAAGAGGCATGACAAACCGAAAGTGCAATATGAGTGACTTCTTTACTCCCTGTGTGGTTATTGGGTCACCGCAATGCGGAGGAGGGAGGAGAAGGACAGGTTGGGTGGGGGCAGAGAAGGGGCTGGAGAGTGAGACTGGTGGGTACACAGGCCTGCCTGTCGGTGGCCCCCTCAGTGCTGAGCTCAGGACCATGTCCCTGCTTGTGGGAAGCACCTCTATCTCCACCTTGGAGTGAATGAGGCATGTCGTTGCCCTGGTCACTGCCAACGGCCATGAGAAACCCGTCTACGGAAAACACTGACATGTGGGGGGACTGGATCTGAGACAACGGCACACCCTGAGCAACCCACTCCTGAAACCCATTTCCCTCTAGCCACAAAATCCCCTCTACAGTTCAGATTTCTCTCGGCTGGGCCTGACAGTACCCTGCCCACACAGTCCCTTCTCCCTCAGTTGTCTCAGACCTCCGAGCCTTCATGCATGACCACCCTCCACCTCAAGTGTCCTGCCCCATCCCCACCTGCTGAGAACCTGGCTATCCTTCGCTATCCTTCTCAGAAAAGCTCTCCTTGCCCTCCCAGGTGGGGTTGGCTCTCCCTCCTCATCCTCAGCGCCATCAGAGGTCCCTGGGCACACAGCTGCTGTGTACACACTGTGGTGTTATGGTTAGTCCTTGGTCTGTCTCCCTTGTGGACAGGGGAATCCCACAGGAAAGGGTTGACTCCAAGTCACCTCTTTTTTTTTTTTTGAGTTGGAGTCTCACTCCGTCACCCAGCTGGAGTGACGCGCTCTCATGCCACCCCAGCGTTGACCTGTTGGGCTCCGGTGACCCTACAGCCCCAGTCTTCCAAGTAGCTGAAACTACAGGTGCGCACTACCATGCCCAGCTAATTTTTGATCTGTAGTAGAGACAAGGTCTCGCCAAGTTGCCGAGGCTGGTCTCGAACTCACGGGCTCAGGCAATCCACTTGCCTCGGCCTCCCAAAGTGCTTCGATTACAGGCATGAGCCACCATACCCTGCTAGGCAGCGTTTTTGTTAGAGCAAAAAATATATACATTTATTTTATTTTATTTTTTGAGTTGCTGTCTCCTCTGTCGCCCAGACGAGTGCAGTGGCACACTCCCCGGTCACCGCAGCCTCCACTTGCTGGACTCCGGCGATCCTTCCACTTCAGCCTTCCAAGTAGCCGGAACCATAGGTGCGCACTACCATGCCTGACTAATTTTTGATTTATTGTAGAGACGAGGTCTCTCCAAGTTGCCCGGGCAGGTCTTGAACCCGCAGGCTCAGGCAATCCACTCACCTCGGCCTCCCAAAGTGCTGGGATTACAGGCTGAGCCACCGAGTCCGGCCAATATATACATTTAGACATAAATGGCCTTAAAGATCAGTTGAGACAGGAGAGGGGGACAAATCCATTATGGTGTGATGTCATGAGAGCCTGTGCAGTAATGAGGATCAGCTAACACTGCTACATTTACCAACATGCATAAATCCATTGCAGAAGAATACATAGAGTGCGTACTGAGCCGCGCAACTGAGGATCAAGGTGACTTGGAGGCTGGGCTCGGTGGCTCAGCCTATAATCCCAGCACTTTGGGAGACCGAGGCGAGTGAACTGCCTGAGCCTGTGGGTTTGAGACAAGCCTGGACAACTTGGCCAAGTTCGTCTCTACAATAAATCAAAAAAGTAGTTGGACGTGGTGGCACGTGCCTGTAGTTCCAACTACTTGGGATGCTGAGGCAGAAGGATTGCCTGAGCCCAGGAGGTCGAGGCTGCGCTGAGTTGTAATCATGCCACTGCACTCCAGCCTGAGCAGCAGAGTAAGACTCTGACTCAAAAAAAAAAAAAGCTGCTTAGATCATTGAGCACCAAGTAATTAGAGACATGAATAACAGTAATGTCATAGACTAGCAAATATCCCTCAATAATACCAGGTCCTATTCTCTGGAACCCTTCTTTGGAAAAAGGGTCTTTTCAATATAGTAAAGTGAAAGGATTCTTAGATAAGGGGATTATCCTAGATTATCTGGGTGGGCCCCACATGTAATCCCATGAATCTTCATAAGAGACAGAGGGAAAATTTTCACACACACACACACACACACACACACACACACACACGCACACGATAAAACATGAAGGAGGCAAAGACTGAGTGGTGCACCCACGGTCCACGGATAACTGGCAGCTGCCCAAAGGGGGAAGAGCCAAGGGGAAGATTCTTCCCCTGACACCTTCGTTTCAACCCACTGGTACTGGTTTCAGACTTCTGGCCTTTAGAGCTGTGAGAGAATAAATGTCTGTTGCTTTATGTCACCCACATTCTGATCATTTGTTACAGCAGCCAAAGGAAACTAACACAAATGCTTAGACAAGATAGTAGTTTATATTTGTCACACATACAAATATGAATGTGGACTTTCCAGGGCTGCTATGATATGTCCCAGACAACTGTGATTCTGACTGACTTCATTCTCTTTCTCACTCTCTCTCTCTTTTTTTTTTTTTTTGAGTTGGAGTCTCACCCTGTCACCAGATTGCAGTGCAGTGGCACGCTCCCAGCCATCGCAGCCTCAGCCTGCTGGGCTCCAATGATTCTTCCACCTCAGTCTTCCAAGTAGCCATAACTACAGGTGTGTGCTACCATCCCTGGCTAATTTTTTATTTATTGTAGAGATGAGGTCTCACCAAGTTGCCCAGGCTGGTTTTGAACCTGTGGGCTCAGGCAATCCTCTGAGCCTAGCCTCTTTCTCTCATTCTGAGGGTGTGGCCCTGTCCTCACATGCCCGTCCAAAGGCACCCCAGCACCAGATTACATTTGTTTACTTTTAATTTAATTTAATTTTATTTCGTTTTGTAGAAACAAGGTCTCTGTTGCCCAGACTGGTTTCTAACTCCTGGGCACAATCAACCCTCTTGCCTTGGCCTCCCAAAATGTTGGGATTACGGCATGAGCCACCATACCTGACTACCACATTTCATTTCTGATATGCGTGTGTATTTAAAAAAAAAAAAAAAAATTTACAAACCAGGCTCGGTGGCTCAGCCGGTAATCCCGCGCCTTTGGGGGAGGCTGAGGTGAGTGGATTGCCTGAGCCTGCGGGTTCGAGACCCGCCTGGGCAACTTGGCGAGACCTCATCCCTACAATAAATCAAAAATTAGCTAGGCGTGGTAACACGCGCCTGTAGTTCCAGCTATTTGGAAGGCTGAGGCGGAAGGATCCCCGGGTGCCCAGCAGGTCGAGGCTGTGGTGGCTGGGAGCGGCCACTGCACTCCAGTCTGGGCGACAGAGTGAAACTCCAACTCAAAAAAAAAAAAAAAAGTTTACAATGAAAAGAAAAGGGAATCTGGGATGTAATAATTTACTGAGTCAAGGATCTGGGCCTCCCTGGACATTTTGGTCCAGAAGCACCCAAGAGGGACTTGATTCTCAAATGAAATGCCTGGGAGGCCCCTGTGGGCAGCAGGCTGATCTAACAGACTTTCTGGAGCTTCCTGCTTCCCCCGTCAAAGTGATTGTCCCACCAATGCCAGCAGCAGACCCCAGTGTGAACATCAGCTCAGAACATGGGCGAGGGCTGGCATTTTTTGCCGTGTTGGAATTCTTTCTACAAGGAATCTTAGATTATATCAGATCTTAATCTTAATTTCTGTTTTTGAGTTGGAGTCTCACTCTGTTGCCCAGGGTGAAGTGTAGTGGCACAATCACAGTGCCACCACACCTGGCTAATTTTTTAATTTTTTGTAGAGGGGGGGTCTCACTTTGTTGCTCAGGCTGGAATGTAGTGAGTGGCACACTCACAGCCACCGCAGCCTTAACCTGCTGGCTCAAGTGATCCTTCCACCCCAGCCTTCCAAGTAGCTGGAACTACAGGCACACACCACCATGCCTGGCTACTTTTTAAAAAATGTACTGGCCGGGCATGGTGTCTCATGCCCATAATCCCAGCACTTTGGGAGGCTGAGGTGAGAGGATTGCTTAAGCCATGGGTTTGAGATCAGCCTGAGCAACTTGGTGAGACCTCATCTCTACAGTAAATCAAAAAATTAGCTGGGCGTGGTAGCGGACGCTTGTAGTTCCAGCTACTTGCAAAGCAGAGGGGAAGGATCATCTGAGCCCAGCAGGTCGAGGCTGTGGTGGCAGTGAGTGTGCCACTGCACTGCAGCCTGGGTGACAGAGTGAGACCCCAACTCAAAAAAAAGAATGTTGTAGAGATGAGGTCTCATCAAGTTGAACAGGCTGGTCTCAAAACTGTGGGCTCAGGCAATTCTCTCACCTCGACCTCTCAAAGTGCTAGGTTTATAAGCATGCGCCACTGCCCCCAGTCAATCTTTTTTTTAACATTTGAGTTGGAGTCTTACTCTGTCGCTGGAGTGCAATGCACGCTCACGACCACCCGGCGTCGACCCACTGGACTCTGGTGATCCTTCCGCTTCAGCCTTCCAAGTCACTGGAACTATAGGCACGCACTACCACGCCCCTCCAATTTTTAATTTGTTGTAGAAATGAGGTCTTGCCAAGTTGCCCAGGCTGGTCTCAAACCCGCAGCCTCAGGTTATCCACTCGCCTCAGCCTCCCAAAGTGCTGGGATTACAGGCTGAGCCACTGAGCCAGGCCAAAATCTTTCTTTCTCGTTTTTTTTTTTTTTTTTTTTGAGTTGGAGTCTCACTCTGTCGCTCAGACTGGAGTGCAGTGGCCGCTCGCGGCCACCGCAGCCTAGACCTGCTGGGCTCCGGCGATCCTTCCGCCTCAGCCTTCCAAGTAGCCGGAATTACAGGCATGCGCTACCACACCCGGCTGATTTTTTTATTTATTGTAGAGATGAGGTCTTGCTGCCTAGGGGGTCTCGAACCTGCGGGCTCAGGCAATCCACTCACCTCAGCCCCCCAAAGGCACGGGATTATAGGCTGAGCCACTGAACCCGGTTAAATCTTTATTTCTTAAAGCAGTTGGTTTTGAAGTATAATTTCAGTCAAGCCTTGGTAGAATAGCCAGTGTTTTAAATCATATTTTGCTATAAAAGAAAACATATTTTTATTGAACCTATATTAATAACCATACAGTTACAAAGCAATACCCACAATTTTCAAATTTTGGAGAAATTAGGTAGAGAGAAAGAGATATGTTTTAAATTCTGCTTATAAGAACATACTTTACTTATTTGTGAAAAATGTAAATTGTTCCAAGAAAAAGTTTCTTTCTTTTAACTCTGAAAAATGTAACAAAGTTATTAGTAATATTTCAAACAAAAGTTTATATTATTTAGTTTCTATTAATTCAGTTTATGCAATTAACTCTTGTATTGTCAGCAATCCTATGTTGGATTAGCAATTCCCTTGAGCACATACATTTTCATTTTTTATTTAAAAAAATTTTTTTTGAGTCAGAGTCTCACCCTGGCGCCCAGCCTGGAATGCAGTGGCACACTCACTGCCACCATAGCCTCGACCTGCTGGGCTCAGGCAATCCTTCCACCTCAGCCTTCCAAGTAACTGGAACCACAGGCATGTGCCACTACACCCAGCTAATTTTTTTACTTATTGTAGAAACAAGGTCTCACCATGTTGCTCAGTCTGGTCTTGAACCCCTGAGCTAAGGCAATCCTTTCACCTCCACCTCCCAAAAGTGCTGGGATTACAGGTTTGAGCCACCATACCCAGCTATTGCATCAGTTTTTAAAGAAGAGTTCTGGAAGAAGATTTTTAAGTTGTTAGCAATTTGGCGCTGAACAATACTTGCCAGAGTTCTATAGTGGATTATAAACTGCCTTTTGAAAGGGGTTAAAGTAGAACAATACTGTACATGACTGTCTGGCAGGCAAAGCCTGAAATAGATTTCAGATATCATTTTTAGATTTTATAATAGAGGCTGTTTATAAAACAATTTTCCTGACCAACAAGATACAACATACTGGCCCTAACCATTATGGAGGGAGTTTAGGAGAAAGGAAGGGGGGAGTGCAGTCCATGGAGATGAGGCCTGAAGCACTTTGGGTCTCAAATGGCTTCCTCTCCTCAAGCAGTTATATATTGCTTTGAAGTAGGGTCCGAGCTATTAAATAACAGCCCACCAACTTAATTTTAACAAAGGAGAAGTTTATTAGTCAAGGCTCTGCCAGCTGGTGATCACTTGCAGGAAGAGAACTCCCAAACAAGACAGCCCCAAGCACCCGCTCAGAGCTCCCTTAAGTAGTCGGAACTTACACCTTGGTTAGCTAAAGTTAGAGCTGGACATTTTTTAGAGCTCTTATCGCAATATTCTGCTGACATCAGCAAGCTAGCCAGTTTACAGAAGCAGATGTGCTCATTAGACAGGTGTAGTGGGTAAAGATACAATTTATCTTGCAATGTTTACAGAGGAGAAACCTTCACAGAAAAACCTCCAGGAAGGGAGTAACGCCTGCTTCAAGGCTGAAGCCATTTCTTTCAGTCCCCCCCTTAAAATCCCAGGGGCAGGGGCTGCTTCTTTTCCCTTTCACATTCCCCCTTTCAGTTGTGCTGAGAGTCAAATCATGGACTCTTCAGACAAAGGGAGTGTAGGGGGGGATTTGAGAACCATTATTATTTATTTGCAAAAAACAGTTAGAGCTATTAAATTTACCACATATAGGGGGGGCTCGGTGGCTCAGCCTGTAATCCCACCCCTTTGGGAGGCTGAGGTGAGTGAATTTGCATGACCCCACGGGTTCGAGACCCGCCTGGGCAACTTGGCGAGACCTCATTTTCAATAAAAAAAAAAAAATTAGCCGGGCTCGGGGCTCAGCCTGTAATCCCATCCTTTGGGAGGCTGAGGTGAGTGGATTGCCTGAGCCCATGGGTTCGAGACCCACCTGGGCAGCGAGACCTCATCTCTACAATAAATCAAAAAATCAGCTGGGTGGGGCAGCGCATGCCTGTAATTCCAGCTACTCGGAAGGCTGAGGGGAAGGATCGCCAGAGCCCAGCAGGTAAGGTGGGGTGGCCGGGAGCGGCCACTGCACCCCCAGTCTGGGCGACAGAGTGAGACTTCAACTCAAAAAAAAAAAAAAAAAAAATAAATAAATTAGGGGGCGGGTACCCGCATGTCTGTTGTTCCAGCTACTTGGAAGGCTGAGGCAGAAGGATCGCCGGACCCCAGAAGGTCGAGGCTGCGGTGGCCGGGAGCGGCCACTGCACTCCAGTCTGGCAACTGAGCAAAATTCCAACTCAAAAAAAAAAAAAAAAAAAAATTTACCACATACTTCTCCTTTTCCGCCAGCAGGTAGTTCAAAGCTAGGCAAATTTTGAAAAATTTGCTGCACGCATTAGGGTTTGCTGCTGAGCAACAAGCTCAAAAGCTGTGGCTTTTTGATTAATTATAATTTTAAAGACAGTTTGTAACCTGATAAGGTGATTTAGCAAAATATATAGAGGTATGCAGCTTTTCCCGACTCCCATTTTGTCCCCATGTGACTGGGCCATAAGTATTTACAATTCTCAGCCGGGTTCGGTGGCTCAGCCTGTAATCCCAGCACTTTGGGGGCTGAGGGGGAGTGGATTGCCTGAGCCCGCGGGTTCGAGACCCGCCTGGGCAACTTGGCGAGCCCTCATCTCTAAAAAAATAAAAAAATCAGCCGGGCATGGTAATTCCGGCTATTTGGGAAAGGGCTGAGGCGGAAGGATCGCTGGAGCCCAGCAGGTCGAGGCTGCGGGGGCCCAGGACCGGCCATTTGCACTCCAGTCTGGGCGACAGAGTGAGACCCCAACTAAAAAAAAAAAAAATGAGCCGGGTGGGGTAGCGCACGCCTGTATTTTCCAGCTACGGGGAAGGCTGAGGTGGAAGGATCGCCAGAGCCAGCGGGTTTCGGGCTGTGGTGGTTTGGGAGCAGCCACTGCACTCCAGTCGGGGTTTGGCAGAGTGAGACCCCAAACTAAAAAAAAAAAAAAAGTTTTTAAACAATTCTCTGGGGTGGCAATTTGTTATCTTCTCAAATCTGGGTCCCTCCTAGGGTTAGGAACTTGATCGAGGGATCGAGCACCTCAGGTTTTGAGGCTTTCATAAAGGGGGATGCCTAGTTCATCCCCCCTTGGATTAGGCAGAAGGAAAAATCCTGGCTGGATTATTCCTATGGTACATGTGCCTTTTTATAATGGGAGCTGGGCATATGCAACCTTTCCATATGTCCAAAATAGCCCTTTAGTACATTGAGAAGATTTAGTTGCATAAGCAGATGCCCAACACCAAACAGGCCTTGTTGGCCCCAGAACAAACTTCTGGCTGGGATGAATAACTATGGAAAGCACTTACATTGACCAATGGTTTTTTTTACACGTACATGCTGGGTGCATGAGGGAAGCGATAAACACCCAAATTAGGCAGAAATACATAAAAGCACAAGAACATTTCCTATCATAAGAAAGAAAGGGAATGCTAGTGAAACCTTTTTCTAACATGCTTAATGGGAACAACTTTGTTTATTCTACAGCAAAGAAAGTTAATTTTACAGCAATTAAAATGACAAACAGTTTAGCAAATATAAAGGTTGGCAAAGCAAAACAATGGCTTTTTCAGTAATGTCCCTGAGTTCTTAAGCTGAATCCTTAATCTTCTGCCATGCATTGATCAGTCAGTCTCTGGTGTGTGACTGAAGCAGGGCTGGAGAATTCTCAGGCTTCTAGAGCAGAGCTTGAGAAATTTTGACTTTCCGGAAGGTCGTTTTTAAAGGGGTGTTGCTGAATCTGTGGTGCACTCCCAGACCTGGAAGGCCAGCTTAGTTCTGGGTTGTTGGTTGGGTTCTTCCTTTCTTCAATGTTTTTTTTTTTTTTTTTTGGGTTTGGGGTCTCACTCTGTCACCAAAACTGGAGTGCAGTGGCTGCTCCCGGGCCCAAAGCGCCTCGACCTGCTGGGGTCCCGGGGATCCTTGCCTCAGCCCTCCAAGTAGCTGGAATTACAGGCACGCAGTACCACGCCCCGGCCCGATTTTTTTATTTATTGTAGAGATGAGGTCTTGCTGCCCTGGCAGGTCTCGAACCCGCGGGCTCAGGCAATCCACTCACCTCAGCCTCCCAAAGGCGCGGGATTATAGGCTGAGCCACTGAGCCCGGCTCCTTTCTTCAATTTTTAGCAGCACTTACTCCCCTGGGATATTTGAGTTTCTTCTGGTCCAAGAAATGTCTAGGGAAATAAGCTCATAAACTGTGGTTAAAATTTGTCCCAAATAGACAACACATTTTCTTATGAGCATTTAGGTTTGTGGCTCCCCTTCAGAGGTGTAGGAAAAAGGCCGACCATTAAACAATTTCCAAGGTTTAACAAATTCCATTTCAGGGACTTGGATCCTGAGTCATGCAATATCAAATACCTATGTTTAGTTTACATATGCCCCCAAAGGATTTCTAGTGATTATTATGTTAACTCGCAAGTTGAAAGATTGTACTGTCCTAGTTTTTACATCTGATGGAGTTTTCCCTGGATTTGCCAAGGGGTGGGATAGGTTGCCACTTGGGCCCGCAGTAGGGAAAATTTTTAATGCCTTTTAAAACCTACCTATTGGAAATTTATTTTTGTCTAGCCTGTGCTAGTACCCCGACTTAAATTTTTTTTTCTTTTGAGATTTTTCGATCCCATAATCATTTTGGGTGCTGAGGGGGGAAGGTCCATCTTCTGTAATTTCTTCAGAGTGATAAAAGGGGACAGTCCTGCCTAGCCAGAGATCGAAAAAATTTTTCCCCGTCTGACTTAAGGGGTCCAGAAATTTTTTTCTGCAGTGGCTTTTTTTGCAGGCCTTTGGTGGAATTTTTGCATGACTGTTATTTGGGGGATGAAATTACTGGATTCTGGCTCAATAAAAGGAATAAAGGCAAGCCCACATTTTGACAGTTGTAGGCAGTGGCTGATTACCTTTTTGTACAAAAGCTACAAGGCCCAAAGTTATTAATATAACTTAAATGATAAACTTTAATTTCTGTGGCTTTATTACAAGTACCAACTTTTGTATTTCTGGGCTGTAGCCTGACAGATTGTTTTATTTTATTTTTATTTTTTGAGTTGGAGTCTCACTCTGTCACCCAGACTGGAGTGCAGTGGCCGCTCCCGGCCACCGCAGCCTCGACCTGCTGGGCTCCGGCGATCCTTCCGCCCCAGCCCTTTCCCAAATAGCTGGAATACAGGCGCGTGCTACCACGCCCCGGGTCATTTTGATTTTTTGTAGAGATGAGGTCTTGTCAAGTTGCCCAGGGGGTCTTGGGAAACCCACGGGCTCAGGCAAACCATTCTTCAGCCTTTCCCCAAAAGGGAGGGGATTCCAGGGTGAGCCACCGAGCCCGGCTCTGACAGACTGTTTTAGACTATAATTTGAACTAGGCACTTAAGTAAATTTTATATAAAATTTGAAGAGAAATTAAAAAATATTTGGAGACTTGCATCCAGAAAGACTTTATTATGCCTGGGTTGTTTATAGAATTTCTTTGTATGTATATTTTTCATAAACTTTCCTTATATCATTTTTGGTGTGCTTTACCTTTTTATTTTTTTTTTTCCCCCTTTTTTAAAATTCTCATAACTATTTACTTTATTATAGGACAGAAATGTCAAATAAGATTTCCTCTTAGATAAAAAAATGTTTTTTTCTTATTTTCTTTCTTTTTTTACTAAAACCTTATTTGTATACCAACAACTTTTTAAAATTTTTCCTTTGCTTTTTGCTTTCCTTTTTATTTATTTATAGATAATCTTTTACAGTTTTAATTTGAATTCACCTTTTGTAACTGTTAGGTGAAACATTTAGTTTTTTGGGAACCCTTTAACTTCCATAGAGAGCAGGGTTTTTGGATAAAGAAGTTCAGTATGAGCACAAGGGCTAGAAAATTAGCCTCAGTATTAATTTTAAAAAATTAAATTTTGGGTGAACGTGAGTTCTAACGTCTGGCTCTCCTCCGCTGCCACCCTGAGCTTCACCCTCGCTCCACCACCTACTCCTCCAACTACCGGTCCCCCGGGCTCCATCCCGCCCCCCAGCCTGGGCCCACCAGCAGCGCGGCCAGCGTCTATGCAGGCCCGGCGGTCGGGTCCGGATCTCTGTGTCCCCCCCACCGTTTCCGGGGCGGCTGGGGGTCCGGGGGGCTGGCCACGGGGATGGCCGGGAGTCTGGGGGGCATCCAGAGCGAGAAGGAGACCATGCAAGAGCTGAACGACCGCCTGGCCTCCTACCTGGAGAGGGTGAGAGCCTGGAGACCGAGAACCGGAGGCTGGAAAGCAAAATCCGGGAACACCTGGAGAAGAAGGGACCCCAGGTCAGAGACTGGGGACATTACTTCAAGACCATCGAGGACCTGAGGGCTCAGATCTTTGCAACTTCTGTGGACAACGCCCGCATCGTTCTGCAGATAGACAACGCCCGGCTTGCTGCTGATGACTTTAGAGTCAAGTATGAGACAGAGCTGGCCATGCGCCAGTCCGTGGAGAGCGACATCCACGGACTCCGCAAGGTCATCGATGACACCAACGTCACCCGGCTGCAGCTGGAGACAGAGATCGAGGCCCTCAAGGAAGAGCTGCTCTTCATGAAGAAGAACCATGAGGAGGAAGTCAAAGGCCTACAAGCCCAGATTGCCAGCTCTGGGTTGACCGTGGAGGTAGATGCCCCTAAATCTCAGGACCTCAGCAAGATCATGGCGGACATCCGGGCCCAGTATGATGAGCTGGCTCAGAAGAACCGAGAGGAGCTGGACAAGTACTGGTCCCAGCAGATTGAGGAGAGCACCACAGTGGTCACCACGCAGTCCGCTGAGATTGGAGCTGCCGAGATGACGCTCACAGAGCTGAAACGTACAGCACAGTCCTTGGAAATTGACCTGGACTCCATGAGAAGCCTGAAGGCCAGCTTGGAGAACAGCCTGAGAGAAGTGGAGACCCGCTATGCCATGCAGATGGAGCAGCTCAATGGCACCCTGCTGCACCTGGAGTCTGAGCTGGCACAGACCCGGACAGAGGGCCAGCGCCAGGCCCAGGAGTACGAGTCCCTACTGAACATCAAGGTTAAGCTGGAGGCTGAGATAGCCACCTACCGCCGCCTACTAGAAGACGGAGAGGACTTCAGTCTCAGTGATGGCCTGGACAGCAGCAGCTCCATCCAGACCATCCAAAAGACCACCCGCAAGATAGTGGACGGCAAATTGGTGTCTGAGACCAATGACACCAAAGTTCTGAGGCGTTGAGGCGGCAGGAACAGGGTGTCCTTCGGGGAAGCAGGAAGTCAATAAAAAGTTCAGAGGTCAAAAAAAAAAAAAAAAAAAAAAAGAAATTAATTTGGACCCCAGTCACATTTATATAGACCCAAGGATTCTCTGGGTGGATGGCATACAGAGGGCTGTGCTGGGCCATGCTCCTCCCCCTTCAGTCAACAGCCACCATCACCGAGCTAGGTGTTTCCCCCGCTTCGGGAAGGGTTGCACCATTTCTTTCAGTGGCTTTTTAGTCCGGATATTGGACAAGGTCCTGGGGGCTTAGGCCATTAAGAACAATTATGATTTAGGTGCCCAGATTGACCATATTTATAGCAGCTGATACCATTCCCCGTAGCAGGTTTATCCTTATTAGGCCTCTTTTGGGTGACTGGAGCTTTGCTTTTAGTGGCAACTGCCAATTTGTTTACCTTTCCTCTGGCTGGTGCTCATTTTGGAGTTCTCCTTTTTTTTTTTTTTTTTAATGTTTCAGTTTTTAAGAACTTCAGAGGCTCTCTATAATTGGGAGTTTGGTATTCCTGAAAGACGGTGGCATACAGTGAGACGCAATACCTGTTAAAGCCAAGAATTTAATGGGTAGGAGCAAGGGTGGTTACAGGGCCTGAGGGTCAGGCTGTAGCACCGAGGCCAGGGCATGGCGGCTTTTATGGGGATTTAGGGCTGAGAGGACAATAATAGACTTAGGAGCTATTGAGAGACCCAAGAAACCAAGAAACTTAAAAAATCATACTTGCTGTAAAAGTAGTGTTTAGTTCACTATATTTCATATGTCCCTACCTCATGTTTACTATATATTTTGTGTATTCCTACCTCATGTTCATTGTACTTTATGAAATCTTAGTACTTTAAATTCTACCTCAAATGAAATCTTAGTACTTTAAATCCTACCTCAGACCCCGTAGAATTAGGCATATGTCGTGACTGATTGTGTAGTTATATAAAATGTTTTAAGTGGTGTTTGTATTTAGAACTCTTAGGTTAAGCATTGTCAGTCCTATTTGCCATACAGACTTCTGCTTTTACAACGGGATGTAAAAGTTAAAGCGATAAGCCCCTTTCAGACATTCCTTTCCTATCAGTAGACTCTGAGGCGCTAGCTCCTCTCTAGGTGGGCTTTATATTGATTTAAACCACCAGTTTTCATCCCAGTGTTAATTTACCCACAGTGGCTATGTAAACTTGAGAGAATCAGAGACCTTTACAAAAACTGCCTTGCTATAAGACGTTTGTGATATTTTATAAATTCCCAGAACTAGTACTATATGAATTTCTACCCCACATTCACTGTATGTGTTTGCAGCATTCATATTTAAAACTTTGTTAAGTTTGGCTTTTGTTGTCCCATAATGGCCATGTTATGTTATGTAAATGTTACAAACAAGCTTTCCTAAGCATACCTTGGGCTGGATCAGCAAACTTAAAGGGCTAATGTAACCCTTTACCTGCCTGCTCAGGTTAATTTACACACAGCAACTGTATGGACCTAACTTATCTGACATTCCATTCTGCCCGATAAGTGGGTTTCTGTCGATCACGGGCAGTCAGGTTACAGCCCACGAAAGGCACCAACCAATACCAAGTGTTTCCGTACCCATTAGGAGAAATTACCCAACCATGTAAAATCAAGTTTAAAGTTCTTTCCCCTCCCTCTGTAATTGTGCATAAAAGCTGCTTGCCATTGTGATTCAGGGCTCTGGTCCATGAAGCCTCTACGGGCTTCATGCGTGAGCCCAGACTCGAGCCTGAATAAAGACCCTCGTGTGTTTGCATCGGAGCTGGCTCTTTGTGGTCTCTCTCTCTCATTAGAGTCGCGGGTTTAACAGGGCGACCTGTCAGTCGATTATTGGTCGGCTGGCGGAGTTCCATCCAGGTTGGTGGATTTTTCGTGGGCGCGGGAAAAGGCGAGCCAGACTGTGGAAGAAGAACCCGGAAGGTGCCTTTTCAGATGCCCCCTTTGTTTGCCGGGTCGCCATTTTTGGCGGGGACTGGGTTTGGGCCCCTTTCCAGGAAAAGGGAGGGGATGTGGTTTTCTAGTGCCTGGCGGTGGCCCTGGTGGTGGCCCTTTATTTCCAGTCCTGAGTTAAGCCTCTGGAGTTTGGCATTTAATATTCTATAGGATATAATCTTATTTGCAAAGTAGTGAACCAAATTTTTTAAATGCCTCTGCATATAGAACTTTTGACCATTTTTTTTAATCCTTAGGTCTACAAAGTGAATTTAATTGCCAGACAGTTTTGTTCTTTTCCAAATTTTATTATCTGCTAACTTGTAGTGAGTTCAAATTTGATTTTTTAATAATGCACTCATTATTATTATTATACCATGTAATTTTAATTTGCTCCAATCATTCAAAATCTGTCCCATCGGGGTGTCTGAGGGTACAGACCACCACACACTCTCTTGGTCACATTTCTTTTTTTTTTTTTTTGAGTTGGAGTCTCACTGTCGCCCAGACTGGAGTGCAGTGGTGGCTCCCGGCCACCGCAGGCTCGACCTGCTGGGCTTCGGCGATCCTTCCGCCTCAGCCTTCCGAGTAGCTGGAACTACAGGCATACGCTACCATGCCCAGTTGATTTTTTTTATTTATTGTAGAGATGAGGTCTCTCCTGCCCAGGCAGTCCTCGAACCCGCGGGCTCAGGCAATCCACTCACCTTAGCCTCCCAAAGGCGCAAGATTATAGGCTGAGCCACCAAGCCCGGCTGGTCATGTTTCTTGAAAACCCAGAATTTACTCTGAACACTTAGAATTTATTTCTCAATGGAGAATTCTAAAACAAACAAATAACTAAATAAAGTCATAAACAGCAATGCCAGGAATTCCTGGAACCCTGATGGCTTCTCTCAGACTGAGTGTTCTCAGCTTTTCTTGAAACCCCCCCACTTTTTTTTTTTTTTTTTTTTCTCCATGACTTCCCAATGATGTCTACAAAAACGGCCTGGTATAAAACCTTTTTAGAGTGAACAGGCCACATAGATGTAAAATGATCTAGGCCTACTTATTTCTTTTTTTTTTTTTGAGTCGGAGTCTCACTGTCACCCAGACTGGAGTGCAATGGCCGCTCCCAGCCACTGCAGCCTTGACCTGCTTGGCTCTGGCGATCCTTCCGCCTCAGCCTTCCGAGTAGCTGGAGTTACAGGCATGCGCTACCACGCCCGGCTGATTTTTTGATTTAGTGTAGAGATGACGTCTCGCTGCCCAGGTGGGTCTCAAACCCACGGGCTCAGGCAATCCACTCACCTCAGCCTCCCAAAGGCGCAGGATTACAGGCTGAGCCACCCAGCCCAGCTAGCAAGGTTTCGTGTTGTAGCTTGTATCAGAATTTCATTCCTTTTTTAGGCTGGATGAACCAGCTAGTATTTAAAGCTTTACCAGCCGGGCGTGGTAGCACGTGCCTGTAGTTCCGGCTACTTGAAAGGCTGAGGTGGAAGGATCGCCAGAGCCCAGCAGGTCGAGGCCGCGGTGGCCGGGAGCGGCCATTGCACTCCAGTCTGGGCGACAGAGTGAGACTCCAACTCAAAAAAAAAAGCTTTACCAGTCTTTTAAGAGGTGTGTTAGTCAGGCATAGCCCAAAATACAAGCATTAGTGTTATTTCGCATTACAATATAAAGTAGGGATTCAGCATACATTACACAACTCTAAGAGACTTCCCAACAGTTTTACAGGGACAAGCAGGTGATTACGATCTTAGGCAAGGCCTAAACCTTTAGAAACAGACTTACAGCCGGGCTCAGTGGCTCAGCCCGTAATCCCAGCACTTTGGGAGGCTGAGGTCAGTGGATTGCCTGAGCCCACGGGTTCGAGACCTGCCTGGGCAACTTGGCGATGTTATACCCAGAACTCTAATCAGAGAGAGAGAGAGAAGAGAGAGACCACAAAGAGCCAGCTCCGATGCAAACACACAAGGTCTTTATTCAGTCCTGAGTCTGGGCTCACGCATGAAGCCGGTAGAGGCTTCATGGACAAGAGCCTTGATCCAGTATGGCAAGCAGTTTTTATGCACAATTACAGAGGGAGGGGAAAGAACTTTAAACTTGATTTTACATGATTGGGTAATTTCTCCTAATGGGTACGGGAACACTTGGTGTTGGTAGGTGCCTTTCATGGACTGTAACCTGACTGCCCGTGATTGACAGAAACCCACTTAACGGGCAGAGTGGAATGTCAGATAAGTTAGGTTCATACAGTCACTGCGTATAAAGTAACCTGAGCAACCTGGAGGTTACATTAGCCATTAAGTTTGCTGATCCACCCCGAGGAATGCTTAGGAAAGCTTGTTTGCTTAACATTTACATAACATAACATGGTCATTATGGGACAACAAAAGCCAAACTTAACAAAGTTTTAAATATGAATGCTGCAAACACATACAGTGAATGTGGGGTAGAAATTCATATAGTACTAGTTCTGGGAATTTATAAAATATCACAAACGTCTTATAGCAAGGCGGTTTTTTTAAAAGTCTTTGATTCCCTCAGGTTTACATAGCCACTGCATGTAAATTAACACTGGCATGGAAGCCGGTGATTTAAATCGACATAAAGCCCACCTAGAGAGCAGCTAGTGCCCCAGAGTCTACCGCGATAGCAAAGGAATGTCTGAAAGGGGCTTATCGCTTTAACTTTTACATCCCGTTGTAAAAGCAGAAGTCAGCATGGCAATTGGGACTGACAATGCTTAACCCAAGAGTTCTAAATACAAACACTACTTAAGTCATTATATAACTACACAATCAGTCACTACCCGGCACCCGACATATGCCTAATTCTACGGGGTCTGAGGTAGGATTTAAAGTACTAAGATTTCATAAAGTGCAATGAACATGAGGTAGGAATACACAAAATATATAGTAAACATGAGGTAGGGATATATGAAATATAGTGAACTAAACACTACTTTTACAGCAAGTATGGCTTTTTAAGTTTCTTGGTTTCTTGGGCCTCTCAATAGCATGCTCTTAACCTAAGTCTATTATTGTCCTCTCAGGCAAGACCTCATCTCTACAATAAATCAAAAATTAGCCGGGCATGGTGGCATGCGCCTGTGGTTCCAGCTACTCAGAAGACTGAGGTGGAAGGATCGCCAGAGCCCAGCAGGTTGAGGCTGCGGTGGTGGCCGGGAGCGGCCACTGCACTCCAGTCTGGGCGACAGAGTGAGACTCCAACTCAAAAAAAAAAAAAAGAAACAGACTTACTTTCAACTAACCTGGCTTAGCATTTGAATACAAGAACAGTTTACTTAGTTCCTTAGTTGCCAGAGAAAGATTACAAAATTATTTTTTTTTCAAGGCTAGCATTAACTTGCACTGAGCTAGCAAAAGACTAAGTAGCATATAAGAGATATTTCTATGTTTCTTTACAGGTGAATTAGAATGAACTCCTTCAGAATTAGTGAAGAAGAACACAGGCTAAGGAAGGGAGGGAAACATACGACAAAAGAAACATATGCCAATTAAGTTTTTAAAAGACAACATGTCCCATTAAATGAAGTATAACAACTTAACCAGCTCCCCTTTTTTTTCTATATATATATATGGGGCCGACTGGGAGACGTAGGCTATGACTAACGCCCTCCGGTTTTCTAGTGCCTTTGGGTCTAGTGGGGTGTATGTCCGATAGGCCTTTATGAGACACTCCAGAAAAGCAGTGGGAGATTTCTGTGACCCTTGAGTGACTTCGCTCATCTTAGAAAAATTTGTGGTGTGCCTTGCAACAGAGTCCAGTGATAAGTGGTGAGACACTCCCTACCATGATTAGTGTTAGGGTCCCAGTTTGGTCTGTCAGGGGGAAAGACGTGCTTCAATCTTGCATGTTCTGCTGGCTGGCCACCAGATCCCAGGATTAACTTCCTTGTTTCCTGGTGGATTCTCTCCCTCTCTCCTGCGGTGAAGAGAACTTGGAGAAGCTGTTGGCAATTATCCCATGTGGGCATAAAGGCGGGGCTCCCGTCCCACCCGTGATATTAATTACAATAACAGACACGACAGTAACAAACACTGAACACACAAACAAGACAGCAAAAACTGAACAGAGAGATCTGGCCGCCCAAGGGCAAAACAGGAGATCCCAGCGACATCTCACTAGGACCTCGGACCCCAGAATTAGCACTGCACCCAGCTTTCCCAAGGGTCCCTACAGGAGTGCACTCAAAACAGAAATCAGGAGCCTGACTTACCTCTCTGAGGGCTTCCAGGGGCATTGTGAGTCTGCCAGATACAGGCCCAATCGAACCCAGAGAGTTCCTGGGGACGCAGCCCCACAAGGGCCATCGGTTAAAATGGGTGCAATTTAAGCCCTCGGTTCTCCCGGATGAGCCCCCATATGAAGTAGGGTCCAAGCGATTAAATAACAGCCCACCGACTTAATTTTAACAAAGGAGAAGTTTATTAGTCAAGGCTCTGCCAGCTGGTGATCGCTTGCAGGAAGAGAACTCCAAGCAAGACGGCCCCAAGCGCCCGCTCAGAGCTCCCTTAAGTAGTCCGAGCTTACACCTTGGTTAGCTAAAGTTAGAGCTGGACATTTTTTAGAGCTCTTATCGCAATATTCTGCTGACATCAGCAAGCTAGCGAGTTTACAGAAGCAGATGTGCTCATTAGACAGGTGTAGTGGGTAAAGATACAATTTATCTTGCAATGTTTACAGAGGAGAAACCTTCACAGAAAAACCTCCAGGCAACCGGGCTCCGTGGCTCAGCCTGTAATCCCAAGCCTTTGGGAGGCTGAGTGAATTGCCTGAGCCCACAGGTTCGAGACCCACCTGGGCAACTTGGCAAGACCTCATCTCTACAGTAAGTCAAAAATTAACCGGGCATGGTAGCACGCACCTGTAGTTCCAGCTACTTCGAAGGCTGAGGCAGAAGGATCGTTGGAGCCCAGCAGATTGAGGCTGCGGTGGCTGGGAGCAGCCACTGCACTCCAGTCTGGGTGACAGAGTGAGACTCCAACTCAAAAAAAAAAAAAACCTCCAGGAAGGGAGTAACACCAGTTTCAAGGTTGAAGCCATTTCTTTCATCCCCCCTTACAATCCCAGGGGCAGAGGCTGCTTCTTTTCCCTTTCACAGCTTTGGACAGATTCCCCTCTTCCCCAGGTGTCTGACAGGAAGGCAATTGTAAATGAAGTTAGAAGCAACATATTTGTTGGGTTTTTGTTTTTTTTTTGAGTTGGAAACTCACTCTGCTGCCCAGGCTGGAATGCCTTGACAGGTTCCCAACCACTGCACCCTCAACCTGCTAGGCTCCAGCGATCCTTCCGCCTCAGTTTTCCAAGTAGCTGGAACGATAGGCACGTGCTACCATGCCTGGCTAGTTTTTGATTTATTGTAGAAACGAGTTCTCACCAAGTTGCCCAGGCTGGTCTCGAACCCATGAGCTCAGGCAATCCACTCACCTCGGCCTCCCAAAGTGCTGGGATTACAGGCTGAGCCACTAAGCCCGGCCATATTTGTTGATTTTTAATCATAGCTGTAGTTATTTTACTCCATGACTTGATATTAATTTTATATGCGGTTGATATCACATAGATGGACATATTAGTATTATGTAATTTAGAAGCACACACTAATGACATAAATATAACCTAAGAAAGTTAAATCGGGCGTGGTAGCTCATACCTGCAATCCCAGCACTTTGAGAAGTGGAAGTGAGAAGATTGCCTGAGTCCACTAGTTTGAAACTAGCCTGGGCAACATGGAGAGACCTCATCTCTACAATAAATCAAAAAATTAGCCGGGCATAGTGGTTCATGCGTATAGTTCCAGCTACTTGGAGGGCTGAAGCAGAAGAATTGCCTGAACCTTTGGTGGCCGTGAGCATGCCACTGCACTCCAGCCTGGGCAACAGAGTGAGACTCCGACTCAGAAGAAAAAAAAGAAAGCTAAACGCCCTTTCCTGCTTGACAATGCTTTCTGTGTGATTTTAGCATACCAAATGAGTTCCATGTCTCCTAGGATTTCAGGAAACCTAATACAGGAAAAAATTTTAAATAGTTAGAGAGACTGAATTGACAACATGAAACTTTCATGTTGAAAGGTTTGTTGCTGGCACAGTGGCTCACACCTATAATCCCAGCACTTTGGGAGGCCAAGGTGAGAGGATTGCCTGAGCCCAGGCAACTTGGCGAGACCTAACCTCTACAATAAATAAAAAAAATTAGCCAGGCTTGGTAGTACACACCTATAGTTCCAGCTACTTGGAAGGCTGAGGCGGAAGGATTGCCTGAGCCCAGCAAGTCGAGGCTGCGGTGGTCATGAGCGTGCCACTGCATTTCAGCCTGGGTGATAGAGTGAGACTCTGACTCAAAAAAAAAAAAAAAAAGAAAGAAAGAAAGGTATGTTAAATCTTAAGGGTGTTCATTTATTTATTTTTGAGTTGGAGTCTCATTCTGTTGTCCAGGCTGGAGTGCAGTGGCACGCTCATGGCCACCAAAGCTTTAACCTACTGGGTTTAGGCGTTCATTTTGCCTCAGTCCTTCATTAAAAAAATTTTTTTTTATTCTAGAGTTGAGGTCTTGCCAAGTTGCCCGGACTCAGGCAATCCACTCACCTTGGCCTCCCAAAGTGCTGGGATTACAAGCTGAGCCACCGAGCCCGGCCTCGCCTCAGCCTTTCAAGTAGCTGGAACTATATTATAGATGTGCACCAACTGGCCCAGCTAATTTTTTTGATTTATTGTAGAGAAGAGTTCTCACCAAGTTGCCCAGGCTGGTCTTGAACCCCTGGGTTCAGGCAATCCTCTTGCCTTCGCCACCCAAAGTGCTGGGATTACAGGTGTGAGCCGCTGTGCTCGCCTATATTAAAGGTTTTATTCTATTTTATTTTTTTTGAGTTGGAGTCTCACTCTGTTGCCCAGACTGGAGTGCAGTGGCCACTCCCAGCCACCGCAGCCTCTACCTGCTGTTCTCCGGCGATCCTTCTGCCTCAGCCTTCTGAGTAGCCGGAATTACAGGTGCGCGCTACCACGCCCAGCTGATTTTTTGATTTATTGTAGAGATGAGGTCTCGCCTGCCCAGGCGGGTCTCGAACCCGTGGGCTCAGTCAATCCATTCACCTCAGCATCCCAAAGGTGCAGGATTACAGGCTGAGCCACCGAGCCCGGCTTATTAAAGGTTTTAAAAACATGATATTATAACACACGATTACTGGTTACTGCAAAATAGTCACTCATTTAGCCAAAATGGTAACATAGAGGTTTGGTACGCAAAATCCTTACTCTCTGATAGTGGAGATTAATTTCCTATGGCAGTAAGAAAAAAGACAGCGGGAACCACCTTAACCTGTCTCTTCTCCCCCCACTTTTTATGAAACTTACAAAAACCTTTAATTATTTCTTGAAATAATTAGTTGTTTCCAATTATTATTATTTTTTTGTGTCAGAGTATCACTTTGTCGCCCAGGCGAGAGTGCAGTGGCATAATTACGACTTGTTGCAAGCTTGACCTCCTGGGCTCAGGTGATCCTCCTGCCTCAGCCTCCCAAGTAGCTAGAACTACTTGTACAGGCACTTACCACGAAGGCTGGACAATTTTTTAATTTTCTCTGGAGATGAGGCTGCCCAGGCTGGTCTCCAATTCCTGGCCTCAAGCATTCCTTCCACTTCGGCCTCTCAAAGTGCTGGGATTATAGGTGTGAGCCACCACGCCCAGCCGATTTTTTTTTTTTTTTTTTAGAGACAAGACCTTGCTATGTTGCTCAGGCTAGAGTGCAGTGACAACACAGGAGTGATCATAATTCACTGCAACCTTGTACTCCTGGGCTCAAGCAATCCTCTGGCTTCAGCTTCCCAAGTATCTGAGAGGAGCTGGAACTATAGGCCCACACCACTATTTCTTGAAATTATACAAAAATCTTGCTTAAAATAGAATAGCAAATTTTATCCTTGCATAAGGGTATCTGTAATATTAAACTAATTTTAGTAAAACTTGCCAGGCTCGGTGGCTCAGCCTGTAATCCCACGCCTTTCGGAGACTGAGGTGAGTGGATTGCCTGAGCCCGTGGGTTCGAGACCCACCCCGGGCAGCGAGACCTCATCTCTACAATAAATAGAAAAAAAAAATCAGCCGGGCGTGGTAGCGCATGCCTGTAATTCCGGCTACTTGGAAGGCTGAGGCGGAAGGATCGCTGGAGCCCAGCAGGTCGAGGCTGCGGTGGCCTGGAGGGGCCACTGCACTCCAGTCTGGGCGACAGAGTGAGACTCCAACTCAAACAAACAAACAAACAAACAAACAAAAAACCTTTATAACCAAATCTATTTAACTTTAGTAAGATTCATGCTTTATTTATTTATTTATTTATTTATTTTTATTTTTATTTTTTTGAGTTGGAGTCTCACTCTCACCCAGACTGGAGTGCAGTGGCCGCTCCCGGCCACCGCAGCCTCGACCTGCTGGGCTCCGGCGATCCTTCCGCCTCAGCCTTCCAAGTAGCCGGAATTACAAGCACGCGTTACCACGCCTGGGTGATTTTTTGATTTATTGTAGATATGAGGTCTCACTGCCCAGGTGGGTCTTGAACCCGCAGGCTCAGGCAATCCACTCACCTCAGCCTCCCAAAGGCGCGGGATTTCAGGCTGAGCCACCGAGCCCGGCTTATTTACTTATTTTTGAGTAGGAGTCTCCTTCTGTCGCCCAGGCTGGAGTGCAGTGGCACACTCCTGGCCACGCAGCCACGACCTGCTGGGCTCAGGTGATCCTTCCACCTCAGCCTTACAAGTAGCTTCAACTACAGGTATGTGTCACCACACCCAGCTAATTTTTTTGATTTATTGTAGAGACAAGGTCTTGCCAAGTTGCCCAGGCTGGTCTTGAACCCTGGACTCTCACCTGGGCCTCCCAAAGTGCTGGAATTACAGGCATGAGTCACTGTGCCCAGCAGATTAATGCTTTAAAAACACTGTTGTTTCGACATAGGGGTCTAGATTTTGGCCAAGAATATTTATAGAAAACTAAATGACACCCTTTAGATTAACTTGACCATACATAGGATTAATCTGGCATAAACCTTTAACAGCTTGTTTAAACCTTTAGTTTTATTTTTATTATATTTCCTTATAACAATTTTTCTTTTTTTAACTTTTTATATTCAACTAGTTTACCTATTATTTATATTTCCTTAATTTTTTTTTTTTTTTTTGAGTTGGAGTCTCACTCTATCGCCCAGACTGGAGTGCAGTGGCCGCTCCCGGCCACCACAGCCTCAACCTGCTGGGCTCTGGCGATCCTTCCACCTCAGCCTTCCAAGTAGCTGGAACTACAGGCGCGTGCTACCATGCCCGGCTAATTTTTGATTTATTGTAGAGATGAGGTCTCGCCAAGTTGCCCAGGCAGGCTCGAATCCGCGGGCTCAGGCAATCCACTCACCTCAGCCTCCCAAGGTGTGGGATTACAGGCTGAGCCACCGAGTCTGGCTTATATTTCCTTAATTTTTGCTTGCAAAATTGCTTTTTTATATTTGATAGATTTAACTACACACACTAATAACAATGCTAACTTTTAGTGACTTTTATTTTTAGTAAAAACCTAGGAGACAAGAAATTTTAATTATATTTTAGAAGCAGAGTTTAGAACAATGTTTGGGACTAGACTTTATATTTTAACAGTTTGAATTTAAAGATATAAGCTTACTGACAACTTAAGTACGAAAAGTATTACAGAAACAGCGTTTTATATTTTAAAACATCTATCAGAAATAGTATTGACCCTGAACTAATAGACAAATATTGGAATTTGAAGGCATTTTATTTTACCAAATTTAAAATGGTAGTTACTAAAGATTACTAAGGTTATGCAAACAAAAGGCATGAATTGAAGTTTCTATTTTGTGCTAAAACATGTTAAGTGCTTACTTTTCCTTTATTTTTATGCTTTACTTAACTCAGCATTCAAGGCCCATCCTGACCACCCAGTCAACCTCTCAACTTTCACATCCCTCTGCCCCCTATTTCCAGTTAAAGCTTTGGAAACAGTGAACTCTTTCTGGGTCACATAACAGACTATGTTGTTCTGTGCCTCCCCTGAGTCACAATGATCAAGTTACCTGTCTCCTTTCTAGGCTGCAGGGATTAGGTCTTATGGATATATTATATTTTTTTTTTTTTTTTTTGAGTTGGAGTCTCACTCTGTCACCCAGACTGAAGTGCAATGGTCGCTCCCGGCCACCGCAGCCTCAACCTGCTGGGCTCCGGCGATCCTTCCACCTCAGCCTTCCAAATAGCCGGAATTACAGGCATGCGCTACCACGCCCGGCTGATTTTTTGATTTATTGTAGAGATGAGATCTCGCTGCCCAGGCAGGTCTCGAACCCGCGGGCTCGGGCAATCCACTCACCTCAGCCTCCCAAAGGCGCGGGATTACCGGCTGAGCCACCGAGCCCGGCGGATATATATTTTTTGAGTTAGAATCTTACTCTTGTTGCCCAGGCTGGAGTGCAGTGCATGCTGGGCTCAGGCGATCCTTTGCGTTTAGCATTCAGGCTACCTCAGTATCTTCTGTCTTTCCTCAGCACTTTAGAAGGTGGAGACGAGAAGTTTGCCTGAGCCTAGGAGTTCGAGACCAGTCTGGAAAACTTGGCGAGACCTCATCTCTACAATAAATCAAAAATTAGCCGGGTGTGGTGGCGCACACCTGTAGTTCCAGCTACTTGGAAGGCTAACGCGGAAGGACGGCCAGAGCCTAGTAGGTCAAGGCTGCAGTGGCCAGGAGCGGCCACTGCACTCCAATCTGGGCGACAGAGTGAGATTCCAAATCAAAAAAATAAATAAATAAATAAAAATAAATAAAATATTTGAGTTGGAGTCTCACTCTGTCACCCAGGCTGGAGTGCAGTGGCACACTCGCGGCCACCCCAGCATCGACCTGCTGAACTCCAGCGATCCTTTTGCCTCAGCCTTCCAAGTAGCTGGAACTATAGGCGCGCACTACCACGCCCAGCTAATTTTTTATTTATTGTAGAGACGAGGTCTCGCCTAGTTGCCCTGGTTGGTCTCAAACGTGCTGGGATTACAGCCTGAGTCACCGAACCCAGCCAACATCATATTTTTATTGTGTGTTTTCTATGTTTAGGTACACAGTTGTCTACAATATTCAATATAGTGACTGCTGTGCTGGTTTGTGGCCCCAGAGCCCCAGCCTAAGTGTGTAGAAGGCTGTACCACCTAGGTCTGTGTAAGTACACTCCATGATGTTTGCACAGTGATGAAATTGCCTAGATATATTTCTCAGAACACATTCCCATCATTAAGTGATGCATGACTGTACACAGCCAGTTCTCCATATCCAAGGGTTTAGCATCCACATATTCAATCAACCAAAGATCAAACATAATAGGGAAAAAAGCCGGGCTCGGTGGCTCAGCCTGTAATCCCGCGCCTTTGGGAGGCTGAGGTGAGTGGATTGCCTGAGCCCGCGGGTTCGAGACCCGCCTGGGCAGCGAGACCTCATCTCTACAATAAATCAAAAAATAAGCTGGGCGTGGTAGTGCATGCCTGTAATTCCAGCTACTTGGAAGGCTGAGGTGAAAGGATCGCTGGAGCCCAGCAGGTCGAGGCTGCGGTGGCCGGGAGCGGCCACTGCACTCCAGTCTGGGCGACAGAGTGAGACTCCAACTCAAAAAAAAAAAAAAAAAAAATTAGGAGAAAAAAACACTAAATGTAATAATACAATGATTAAAAATAATACAAATCTGGCCAGGTGCAGTGGTTCACACCTGGAATCCCAGCACTTTGGGAAGCTGACGTGGGAGAATTGCTTGAGCACAGGTGTTTGAAACCAGCCTGTGAGACCTAGTGAGACCCAGTCTCTACAAAACATTTTTGTATTTTTGTACAAAACATGTTTGTTTTTTGAGTCTGTCTTACTCTGTCACCCGGGCTGGAGTGCAGTGGAAGGCTCACAGCCACTGCAACCTCAACCTGCTGGGCTCAGGAGATCCTTCTGCCTCAGCCTTCCAAGTAGCTGGAAGTACAGGCACGCGCCACCATGACTGGCTAATTTTTTTATTTCTTGTAGAGACAAAGTCTTGCCAAGTTCCCCGGGCTGGTCTCAAACCCCTGGATTCAGGCAATCCTCTCAACTCAGCCTCCCAAAGTGCTGGGATTAGAGGCATGAGCCACCATGCCCAGCCTCAAACAGTAATTTTTTAAAAATTTGCTGGGTGTGGTGGTGCATGCCTATAGTCCCAGCTACTCAGAAGGCTGAGGAAGGATGATCGCTTGAACCCAGGAGTTCGAGGCTGCGGTGAGCTATGATCGTGCCACTGCACTACAGTCTGGGCGAAACAGTGAGACACTGACTAAAAAAACAAAATAAAAACCACAAAGAATGAAGACTCGTTTTTCGATTCTCTGTCTCCACCTCGCGGTCACTCTGTAAACGACAACAACCAATCCTGAAACTGGTTGGTTGAGCGTGAGCGCTAAATTCAGCCAACCAGCCAAACCCTTGCAGTGTCTCAAAAAATCACATTGGGGACTTAAGAGTATAAAACAGCCCTCAGAACAAAGTAAGACCTGAATGTCCCCTGAAGTGAATTGGTACCACAAGACCACCGGAGTGGGTCTTAATGAATCTCCTAAAAACAAGAATATCCACTGGGCACAGTGGCTCACACCTGTAATCCCAGCACTGTGGGAGGCTGAGGTGAGAGAATTGCCTGAGTCCAGGGGTTTGAGATCAGCCTGGGCAACTGGGCGAGACCTCATGTCTACAATACATCAAAAAATTAGCCAAGCATGGTAGGTAGCGCATGCCTGTAGTTCCAGCTACTTGGAAGGCTGAGGCATGTCAAGGCTGCGGTGATGGTGAACATGCCACTACACTCCAGCCTGGGTGACAGAGTGAGCAAGTCACTGCACTCCAGCCTGGGTGACAGAGTGAGCAAGCCACTGCACTCCAACCTGGGCGACAGAGTGAGACTCCAACTCAAAGAAATGATTCACACCACTTTAAGGTTTGGGGCATAAAGATTTCCTTTTTTTTTTTTTTGACTCAGAGTCTCACTCTGTCACCCAGGCTGGAGTGCAGTGGCACACTCACGGCCACCGCAGGCGGAATGTGCAATGTGAGCAGAAATGATTTACACTGCTGGGCCTATAATCCCAACACGTTGAGAGGCTGAGGTGAGAGGCATGCCTAGCTAATTTTTTTTTATTTATTGTAGAGATGTGGTCTCATCAAGTTGCCAGGGCTAGTCTTGAACCCATGAGGTCAGGTAATCCTCTCACCTCAGCCTCTCAAAGTGTTGGGATTATAGGCCCAGCAGTGTAAATCATTTCTGCTCACATTCCACAGGCAAGAGCACAGTCACTCGGCCCCAACTTTACTGCAAGGAAATGGGACATGTAGTTTATAATCCGTTTGCCCACGAGGAAACATGTACCATTGAAACAGGCATTGTTGTATACCGCAAAAGCTCATAAGACGGGGGTACAAAGAGCACATCACAGTGGCCATCTCTGATGTCTGATCACTGCCCCAGTTCCCATTTCCCCCCTCCTAATATTACCCCAACTTTTGTGCTCCAAGGGAAATTGACACTGCCACTCAGTATGGCTGAACAGGGGATGATGTGTCCTGACTGGATCTCACAGGCTGTAAGTTGGAAACCGTTGCGTGTTCCTTTGCAGAGAAGTGATGTGGTAAAAATGATTTTTTAAAAATTAGCTAGTCGGCCAGGTATGGTGGCTCACTCTGTAATCCCAGCACTTTGGGAGGCCAAGGCAAGAGGATTGCCTGAGCCCAGGGGTTCAAGACCAGCCTGGGCAACTTGGTGAGACCTTGTCTCTACAATAAATCAAAAAACTTGCTGGATGTGGTAGTGTCTGTAGTTTCAGCTACTTGGAAGGCTGAGGCGGAAGGATGGCCTGAGCACAGCAGGTTGAGGCTGCAGTGGCCGTGACCTGAGCACAGCAGGTTGAGGCTGCAGTGGCCGTGCCACTGCACTCCAGCCTGGGTGACAGAGTAAGACTCCAACTCAAAAAAAATTAAAACTGAGCTAGTCAAGACTCATGCCTGAAATACCTGTTAAATGAAATTTTTGAGAGGTCACTGTTTTCAACTGAGCTGAACTAGGTCTCAACTGACCAGATCAAGCCAGACTGAAGTCACCTGTGCTGAGTGCCACATTATCAACCTGTTTCCAAAAAACAGGAGGTTCGTGGCAACCAATCAGAGAAGCCCAGTTTACCTGAGCTGGCATGATAAGGAAGTCCCGTCGGCTTGAACTCTCTACGGAGAGGAATTCTGAAGCAACCAACACCTTCCCGCTCCTGTTTCTTCTTCTTTGGTCTTTTTCTTCCTATGAAGCTCACCTTCTCTTCTCAGCTCATGGGAGAACTTTTTCTATTTCATAGGTGAGAGGCTGCCCGATTCATGGGTCATTAATGGAAGTCAATTTGATCTTTACTAAATGTGTTGAAATTTTGCTTTTTGCCATGCCCTTTGAACCCAAAGCAGATCATCTTCATTTCATACAAATAGGCTTCACTCTCATCCCTGGACCCCCAGCTAGGTCAGGGGATCTTTCACAATGTCTTGAGGAGCAAGTTTAAATTAGACCTGATTGTATCCCACTAGGACTAATGGGTAAAGGTGGGTCAGGGAGAAGGAATTCCCTATTTCCTGCCTCTGCCACTTTCTGACTGTACCTTAGGCAAGAGACTTCCCATGTCCCCTCCCATATATATATATACACATATGTGTGTGTGTTTGTGTAAATTTATTTATTTATTTATTTGTTTGTTTATTTTTTAGTCGATGTCTCAGTCTCACTCTGTCACCCAGGCTGGAGGACAGTGGCACAATCATGGCTCACTGCAGCCTTGACCTCCTGGTTTCAGGCAAGCCTTTCGGCTCAGCCTTTGAAGTAGCTGGAGCGACAGGTGCACACTACCACGTCCAGCTAATTTTTTATTTATTGTAGTAATGTGGTCTTGCCATGTTGCCCAGGCTGGTCTCAGGCTGGAACTCCTGGGCTCAGGCAATCCTTTCACCTTGGCCTCCCAAAGTTCTGGGATCACAGACATAAGCCACCGTGCTGGCCCTTTCTCCAATATGTGATCCCCGTGAGAGTAATGGACAAGAAAACTGTCTTAGGTGAGATTTACATTACCAATGATTGCCTCCTGATTCCCCTTTCAGAGGACAATGGTAGGGGGTTGCATTCTTTTTTTGTTGTTTTTTTGAGTTGGGGTCTCACTCTGTCGCCCAGGCTGGAGTGCAGTGGCACACTCATGGCTAGCCTTGTGCCTCAGCCTTCCAAGTATTTGGAACCACAGGCGTGTACCACCATGTCCAGATAGTTTTTCTTGATTTATTATAGAGACGAAGTCTCACCAAGTTGCACAGACTGGTCTTGAACCTATAACTAAGGCAATCCTCTCGCCTATGCCTCCCAAAGTCCTGAGATTATAGGCACGAGCCACTACGCCTGGCCTGCATTCTTATCACAGTGTGCACTGCCACTTTCTGGAAGACTGTCCTCCCTGCTCCATTAGCATCCATAACCACGCATGTGTTGTGGTTCAAAAGCATCTCCCAGATTTTCATCTGTTAGAAATTTGATTTCCAGTGTGAGTGGTCAAGAGGTGAGATCTTTATTTTATTTTTATTTTTATTTTTGAGTAGGAGTCTCACTCTGTCACCCAGACTGGAGTGCAGTGGCCGCTCCCGGCAACTGCAGCCTCAACCTGCTGGGCTCCGTTGATCCTTCCGCCTCAGCCTTCTGAGTAGCCGGAACTACAGGCGCGCGCTACCACGCACGGCTGATTTTTGATTTATTGTAGAGATGAGTTCTCACTGCCCAGGTGGGTCTCGAACCTGCAGGCTCAGGCAATCCACTCACCTCAGCTTCCCAAAGGCGCGGGATTACAGGCTGAGCCACCGAGCCCGGCTAAGGTGAAATCTTTAAAAAAAAATTTTTTTTAACTGAGAGAAGATCTCACTATATTGCACAGGTTAATCTCCAATTTCCTGGACTCAAGTGGTTCTTCAAAAGTACTGGAATTTCAGGCAGGAGCCACCATGCCTGGCCTAGGGGAGGATTTTTTTTTTTTTTTTTTTTTGAGTTGGAGTCTCACTCTGTCGCCCAGACTGGAGTGCAGTGGCCGCTCCCGGCCACTGCAGCCTCAACCTGCTGGGCTCTGGCGATCCTTCCACCTCAGCCTTCCAAGTAGCTGGAACTACAGGCGCGCGCTACCACCCGACTAATTTTTGATTTATTGTAGAGATGAGGCCAAGTTGCCCAGGCGGGTCTCGAATTCCGCGAGCTCAGGCAATCCACTCACCTCAGCCTCCCAAAGGCGTGGGATTACAGACTGAGCCACCGAGTCCGGCTAGGATTTTTTTTTTTTTAGTTGGAGTTTCATTCTGTCACCCAGGCAGGAGGGCAGTGGCACACTCCCAAACACCACAGCCTTGACCTGCTGGTCTCAGGCGATCCTTCCACCTCAGTCTTACAAGTAGCTGGAACTACAGCACATACCATCATGCCGGGTTAATTTTTTAATTTATTGTAGAGATGAGGTCTTGCCAAGTTTCCCAGGCTGGTCTTGAACCCATGGGCTCAGGCAATCCTCTCACCTCAGCCTCCCAAAGTGCTGGGATTATAGACATGAGCCACCATGCACGGCCAGGGGAGGGACATTTAAGGGATCATTAGACCATGAAGGCTCTGCTCTAATGAATGGATTCATGTTTCTGTCACAGAAGTAGTTTCCTTTTATCTTAATTTTTAATTTTAAAATTGTAGAGTACAATTCAGGGTTAGGTATACAAATATTAATCGTGCAGTTATTCTTGTTGATGAGGTGTGCCCCCCGTTCCCCAGGCAGATTCCCACTACTGCCAATCCCACTTCCTTGTCCCCCCACACCCCTAGATTCCTTTTAAAAGGATGAGTTTGGCCTCTTCCTCCTCTCTCTCAGCCTCTTTGTCCTTTTGCCATTAGATGGCTGCAGAACTCCCAAAGTTAGGTCCAAGTACCTGATGCACAGACAGCCAAGCACTCATATATCAGTGTGTAGGAGCAGAGAAAGGTTTATGCCATTTGGTGAAATCATGAGGGTGGGAGATGCAGACTCTCAAATCCAACCTGGCGACTGAAGCTGCTAGTATCCCTCAGACAATCACATTTCTGGATGCCATCAGGGAGGTCTGCATGACCTAAGGATCATTGTTCTTTAAAAACAAGCAAACAAAAACACGTTCATTAATCTGTGGGCAGCCTTCAGGGATTAGTAGATTAAGATAATTATTAGTGCTGGGTGCAGTGACTCAAGCCTGTAATCCCAGCACTTTGGGAGGTGGAGGCGAGAGGATTACCTGAGCTCAGGGGTTTGAGACCAGTCTGAGCAACATGGTGAGCCCTCCTCTCTACACGAAATAAAAAACATTAGCCAGGTGTGGTGGTGTGTGCCTGTAGTTCCAGCTACTTGGAAGGCTGAGGTGGAAGGATTACCTAAACACAGCAGGTAGAGGCTGCGGTGGCTGTGAGCATGCCGCTGCACTCCAGCCTGGGTGACAGAGTGAGACTCCGACTCAAAAAAAATAAAAGATAATTATTAGTGACTACCCTCTACCGAAATAACTATGTGCAAGCAATCACACATGGAAGAAGGAAAGGACAAAGAGAAAGGAAGATGAGTAAAACAAACACCTTATGATTTTTACACTGTAGGTTCGGTTACAGGGTAACAGAGCATGGAGGCCTGTGCCAGATTCCGGCTCCTTGATCTTGGATTTCCCAGCCTCCAGAACCATGAGCCAATACCATTTCTGTTCATTATAAATGGCCCAGTCTGTGGTACTCTGTTAGAGTCGCACAAAATGAACCAAGACACCATGTGACTTCCTCCAGTCAGTGTGTGTGTGTTCAGGAAAAAATGACTCATTCAAATAAATGTTTTATTTGGCATTTGCCATGTTAAAGCATAGTAAGGCATACGACCAGAGCTATTTGATCAGGAATAAATAAGTAAATAAATAAAGCACAGTGAGGCAAACTTTCTCCAAGGGTGGAGGACCTCATGGTAAGTGTGGGTACCACTGTGATGGGGTCTCACAGTAGGGGAGACAGATTGGCCTCAAGTCTGAATGCAACAAGGAAAAATGGGAATTCATAGCCAAGGAACAGGACTGGATTCCGTGGAAGGAAAATGACTAAGAGAAAACATCAAGGGTAAGGGTGATTCTGGCAAAACTGACAGGCTGGGATAGCCAGACGTCAGTGGTGGCTGAGAAACCTGGTCAGGTATTGAGGTTGGGGGATTCTGACTAACTTGACTCAGCAGAATTTTTGTCAAAATTGGACAATGCAGAGACAAACACAGAAGTCCAAAAGTCAAGGCCTTGTTGAAAAAAAGTTGAGAGGAGCCTGAATAGAGTTTGGTAAAGGAAAGAATGGTTGTCAGATGTGGACAGAAGTGACATGTGTCACTTTCCAGCAGAAGCCTCAATGATCAGTGCATAATTGGTGGAAGTTCTCATTTCCATCTGTTGTGAGAAACGCCATTCTACTTAGGGGCACAGAGTGTAGGTGTGGTGGACCAGAGCCTCCTGATGACCCATGATAGACGCACAATATGATAAGTAATATTTTTTTGAGTTGAGGTCTCACTCTGTCGCCCAGGCTGGTGTGCAGTAGCATGCTCATGGCTCATTACAGCCTCAACCTTCTGGGTTCAGTTAATCCTCCCATCTCAGCCTCCTGAGTAGTTGGAACTATAGGCATGTGCCATCATACCTGGCTAATTTTTTGATTTTTTTTTTTTGTAGAAACATGATTTCACTGTTTCCCAGGCTGGTCTCTTACTTCTGGGCTCAAGCAATCCTCCCATCTCAGCCTCCCCAAATGCTGGGATTACAGGCATAAGCCCTCTTGCCTGGCTAGAAGTAATTTTTTTTTTGAGTTGGAGCCTCATCTGTTTCCCAGGCTGGAGTGCAGTGGCACGCTCCTGGCCACTGCACCCGCGACCTGCTGGGTTCAGGCGATCCTTCCACCTCAGCCTTCCAAGTAGCTGGAACTACAGACATGTGTCACCACACCTGCTAATTTTTTGATTTATTGTAGAGATGGGGTCTCACCAAGTTACCCAGGCTGGTCTTGAACCCAGTGAGCTCAGGCAATCCTCTCACCTCAGCCTCCCAAAGTGCTGAGATTATAGGCGTGAGCCACTGCACCCAGCCAAGAAGTAATTTTTTATTGGTATGAACCAACAGTGATTTGGGGCTCATTTGTTACTGCAGCAGAATTCAGTCTATCCTGTCCAACAGATAGCTATTTATTGCCATCTGTCTCTCTGGACAGGGCAGACCTTCTGTGGGCAGCTCTGAGAGCTTGCTAAGGCTGAGATGAAGCCTGCTTCCTTGCAGCCTCTCTGTTGGTCCTGGCCCCTCTTCAGAGTTGAGCAAGGTCTAGCTACTCCCTCCCATGGGACAGAACTGCAGTGATTTGTAGGTGGAGGGACCTCAGCAGGGCTGGCAACCCTGGCTTCCAGGTGAGCCCTACTTTATTTGGCTGGCTCTTTCTCACCAAGCCCAGGATTTATGACCATTTCAAGGGCCTTCACTTATATTTGAGACCTAAAAAAAATGATTACATCCAAAATTTTTTTTTTATTTAATCAATATTTTTTATTATGATATTGTGGGGTACAGTTAAGGGTTAGGTATACAAATATGCTTCATTCAGGCATCCTTGTTGATAAGAGGTGTCTCCCCACCAAAATATTTTTTAAAACCTGCCAGGTGTGGTGGTTCATGCCTGTAATCCCAGCACTTTGGGAGGCAGAGGTGAGAGGATTGCCTGAGCCCAGGGGTTCGAGACCAGCCTGAGCAACACGGCAAGACCTCATCTCTATAATAAATTTTTAAAAACCCCACAAAATTAGCCTGGTATGGTGGTACATGCCTGTGGTTCCAGCTACTGGGAAGGTCAAGGCAGAAGGATCACCTGAGTCCAGCAGGTCGAGGCTGTGGTGGCTGGAGCCTGCCACTACACTCCAGCCTGGGGACAGAGTGAGACTCCAACTCAGAAAAACCCCACAAAAGCAATAATTAAAACAAAACAAACCTTGCAAAGTCAAAATTCATAAAGTTTAATTAAATGCTCACAAATCTTAACTTGGCACTCAATTTCTCCATTGTTAAATCTAATGCTTATAAAAGTTTCAGGACAGTAAGGAACATGTGGCTTAGATTTTCTCACTTTGCAAGAATTCCCCATGAAGTGAAATGAAAAATGATGGCATAGAAACCACAGTCGATCATAAGCTGAGTGAGTTGCTTGTGGCCAAATGTTTTCAGATGCAAAACTCATAAAAATCCTTTCAAATTTTATTTTACAACAAAGAGTTCTATTTTCTGCTCTGTGTAGGTGTGCTTTTATATATTGGACAGGAGATATGGAGTTCTTGTCCAAAGGCAAGGCCTAAAGGAAGGTCTCCATGCTGTCTGTGAGCATTATGCGACGTGGTTTGGGGGCCCTCCGGGTGTTTGATGGAAAAAGCCAGTACCTCCCAACATCCACTCTTTCCTTCATCCTTAGAAACAGAGCTCCTCAACAGTGGCTCTCAAAGTGAGACCCCAGACAGCAGCAGCAGTAGGAACTTGCTAGAAATACAGATTCTCGGTCAGGCCCAGTGGCTCAGCCTGTAATCTCAGCACTTTGGGAGACCGAGGTGCGAGGATTGCCTGAGCCCGGGGGGTCGAGACCAGCCTGGGAAACTTGGTGAGACCTCGTCTCTACAATAAATCAAAAAATTAGCTGGATGTGGTAGCACGTACCTGTAGTTCCAGCTATTTGGAAGGCTGAGGTGGAAGGATTGTCTGAACCCAGCAAGTCGAGGCTGCAGTGGCCGTGAGCGTGCCACTGCACTCCAGCCTAGGTGGCAGAGTGAGACTCCAACTCAAAAAGAAAAGAAATACAGATTCTCAAATTCGGTTTCAGCCCTGCTGAATCAGAAGCTCTGGCATTGGCCCAGTGTTCTACATTTCAACACTCCCTCCAGCTGATTATGCTACCACTCAAGTAAGAATCACTACCCATACCTTTTAGGGCAGCAGTAAGTCCAGCAAAAGACTTCAGTTCCTAGAGTCCTCTGCAGCTAAGAAGGGCGTGGGACAAAATTTTGACAAGTGAGCTGGGCATAGTGGTTCACGCCTATAATCCCAGCATTTTGGAAGGCTGAGGTGGGAGGATTGCTTGAGCCCAGGAGTTTGAGACCAGCCTGAGTAACATAGGAGACTCTAGCTCTATTTTTTTTAAAAAGCTGGGTGCGGTGGCTTAAGCCTGTAATCCCAGCACTTTGGGAGATGGAGGCGAGAAGATTGCCCGAGCCCAGGGGTTCGAGACCAGCCTGGACAACTTGGTGAGACCTAGTCTCCACAATAAATCAAAAAATTAGCCAGGCAAGGTGGTGTGCGCCTGTAGTGCCAGCTACTTGGAAGGCTGAATTGGAAGGATCGCTTGAGCCCAGCAGGTTGAGGCTGCGGTGGCCATGAGAGTGCCACTGCACTCCAAGCTGAGCAACAGAGTGAGACTCTGATTCAAAAAACAAAAAAAATTTAGCCATGCATAGTGGTGCATCCTGTCATCCTAGTTGCTTGGGAGGCCGAGGCAGGAGGATTGTTTGAGCCCAGGTATTTGAGGCTGTGGTGAGTGGTGATTGTGCACTTCACTGCACTTCAACCTGGGTGACAGAGTGAGTCCCCAACACACATAAAAATTCTTCTGACAAGTGAGGTGTAAGTAGAAGTGTTGGGACTTCTGGTGAGTCTCTTTAAAATAAAGAAGCCCAGCCGGGCTCGGTGGCTCAGCCTGTAATCCCGTGCCTTTGGGAGGCTGAGATGAGTGGATTGCCTGAGCCCGAGGGTTCGAGACCCGCCTGGGCAACTTGGCAAGACCTCATCTCTATAGTAAAGCAAAAATTAGCCAGGCGTGGTAGCGTGCACCTGTAGTTCCAGCTACTTGGAAGGCTGAGGCGGAAGAATTGCCGGAGCCCAGCAGGTCGAGGCTGCGGTGGCCGGGAGTGGCCACTACACTCCAGTCTGGGCGACAGAGTGAGACTCCAACTCAAAAAAAAAAAAGAAAAAGAAATAAATTAATAAATAGGCCCTTCTTTAGACTTGTCCTCCAGCTGCTGGCCTTGAATACAAATGTGTAATGGCTGAAGTGTAGACAGCTGTTCTGAGCCACAAGGATAAATCTTAATCTAATATTTAGGAATGGTAGCTTGGTGAGCTGATCTGAGCCCAAGTCCCTGAGACTCTATGGAGTTGCCATACACAAGAGAGAAAGAACTTTCTGTCTCATGTAAATTATTGTTATTTTGCTTTCTGTTACATGCAGTTGTCTCCTGATACAACATCACAATTTCCCTCTCAAAGGCTGAATCAACAGGAGCTCTCCATTCCAGTTGTCCTGGGCCCCAAAACTTGTGCATATGCCTGTCTCCTCAGCCTTCTCCCGGGCCCATACCTGTTCCTTCACTCTCTCCCAGGTTCAGGTCTCTGCCCTCAGACTGCTCCAGGATAGTGGGCCAAGGGGTTGTTAACTGCACTGTCCAGTCATGCCCCCAGCTCCAAATCACTCACCTCCAGCCTCTCCTCAGCTGTGACCAACTGTCTGAGTTGGTTTCACGAGACCTGGCCAGTGGATGGCCTGGGCAGCAGGTTCTACCTCTAAATGCCAGAAGAGAAGTGAAAGTCACATACCAGGAAGGTATGTGGGAGGCAAAAGTTTCTCAGAGCTGGGCCACAGTGGGGGTAGGATTTCTGAAAGCAGAGAAGGGAGGGAGAGCAACCCTGACAGCAAGAACAGCACAGGCAGAGCCATAAAGGCATGAGGGAGTGGGGTGGGAGGTGAGGACAGACGGCCCACAGGGACCATGGACAGGATGGAGGACGATCTGTCCCTCAGGCAGGCAGTTTTTAAAAATAAACTTTAAGCTGGGTATAGTGGTGTGGGCCTATAGTTCCAGCTCCTCTCAGATACTTGGGAAACTGAAGCCAGAGGATTGCTTGAGCCCAGGAGTACAAGGTTGCAGTGAATTATGATCACTCCTGTGATGTCACTGCACTCTAGCCTGAGCAACATAGCAAGACCTTGTCTCTAAAAAATAAAAAAAAAAATTGACTGGGCGTGGTGGCTCACACCTGTAATCCCAGCACTTTGAGAGGCCGAAGTGGAAGGAATGTATGAGGCCAGGAATTGGAGACCAGCCTGGGCAATCTCATCTCCAGAGAAAATTAAAAAATTGTCAGCCGGGCTCGGTGGCTCAGCATATAATCCCGCGCCTTTGGGAGGCTGAGGTGAGTGGATTGCCTGAGCCCGCGGGTTCGAGACCTGCCTGGGCAGCAAGATCTTATCTCTATAATAAATCAAAAAATCATCCGGGCGTGGTAGCGCATGCCTGTAATTCCGGCTTCTCGGAAGACTGAGGTGGAAGGATCACCGGAGCCCAGCGGTCGAGGCTGCGGTGGCGGGAGCGGCCACTGCACTCTGGTCTGGGCGACAGAGTGAGACTCCAACTCAAAAAAACAAAAAACAAAAAACTGTCCAGCCTTCGTGGTAAGTGCCTGTACAAGTAGTTCTAGCTACTTGGGAGGCTGAGGCAGGAGGATCACCTGAGCCCAGGAGGTCAAGCCTGCAACGAGTTGTGATTGTGCCACTGCACTCTAGCCTGGGCGACAAAGTGATACTCTGACACACACAAAAAAATAATAACTGGAAACAACTAAAAGAGAACTTTATAGAGGTAAAATTTACAAATAATAAAGTAATCATTTTCCATGGATCACTCCCATGCTTTATGAGACTCCAGAACCTTTCCATCATCATGAAATGTTCCCTCTTGTCCCTTCACAGGTCCTACCGGTCTGCTTTCCGTCTCATAGATTCATTTTTTCACCTTTTCTAGAATTTCATATCAAGGGAATCGTGCAGTATGTAGTCTGTCTTGTCTGTCTTCTTTCACTCACATAATGTTTTGGAGAGTCATTTGTGAGCAGGATTCCACTTTATGAATGCAATCACAATTTGTCCATTCCCCAGCTGTGGGACATTTGGGTTGTTCCCAGTTTTTGGTGACTACGTAGAAAGCTGCTGTGAGTATTCATGTATAAAGTTTTTTGATGGGCATCTGTTTTCACTTCTCTTGGGTAAACACCTGGAAGAGGAGTTGCTACATTTTATGTTAAGGGTGTCTAAGCCGGGCTCGGTGGCTCAGCCTGTAATCCCGTGCCTTGGGAGGCTGAGGTGAATGGATTGCCTGAGTCTGCAGGTTCGAGACCCGCCTGGGCAACTTGGTGAGACCGCATCTCTACAATAAATAAAAAATTAGCCGGGCGTGGTAGTGCACGCCTGTAATTCCAGCTACTCGGAAGGCTGAGGTGGAAGGATCGCCGGAGCCCAGCAGGTAAAGGCTGCAGTGTCCGGGAGCGGCCACTGCACTCCAGTCTGGGCGACAGAGTGAGACTCCAACTCAAAAAAAAAAAAAAAAAGGGTGTCTAACTTTATAAGAAACTGCCAAGCTGCTTTCCAAAGTGGTTGTACCATTTTAGATGCCCACCAGCAGAGCATGAGAGTTCCTGTTTCTCCATGTCCTCAAACCATATTGTCAGTCTCCTTTTTTCGGCATTTTGGTGTGTGTTTAGGGGTATATTATTGTGGCTTTAATTGGCATTTCTCTGAAGACTAATGATACTGAGCATCTTTTCATGCACCTTTTTGTTTGCCACTCATATAGCTTCTTTTGTTACGCCCCTGTTTAAATCTTTTACTTATTTTGAAAATTGTAGTATTTGCTTTCTTTTTTTTTCGAGACAGAATCTTAGTCTATCGCCTATGCTGGAGTACAATGGCATGATCATAGCTCGAACTCCTGGGCTCAAGTGATTCTCCTGCCTCGGCCTCCCAAAGTGTTGGGATTACAGGTGTGAGCTACTATGCCTGGTCCTTGCTTTCTTACCACTGATTTTTTTTTTTTAGCAGAAATTCAAGTAACTTTTATTATTATTTATTTAGATTGGAAAATATAGTTGACTTATAAAGTAAATTAGAGAGAGAGAAGAGAGAGGCGATTCACCTCCCCAAGGTACGGGAGGGGACCAAAGCCAAGAAACGTGGCAGCCATAGCTCAGAGTCACGTGGACACCACAGAGTTTTAACAAAGCAATGGATCAAGTAACTTATTTAATCATGATCCATTCTGAGGCATACAATTAAGTGGCATTTAGTGCATTGACAAAGTTGTGCAACCACCAACTCCCTCTAATTTCAGTGTATTTTCGTCCTCCCAAGAGAAAACCCCAGATCCATTAGCTCTCACTCCCCATTCTCCCCTCCCCTTAGCCCCCTGGCAACCACCAATCTGCTTTCTTATTTCTCTGGATTTGCTTATTCCAGATATTTAATATACATGGAGTTATACAGTATGTGGTTTTTTGTGTCTGGCTTCTTTCACATAGCACGATATTTCTGAGGTTCTTCATCCATGTTGTAGCAAGAATCAGTATTTTATTTGTTTTTATGGATGAATAACTTTTTTTTTTTTTTTTTGAGTCAGAGTCTCAGTCTGTCACCTAGGCTGGAGTGCAGTTGCACGATCACAGCTACCATAGCCTCTACCTTCTGGGCACAGATGTTTCTTCTGCCTCAGCCTTCCAAGTAGCTGGAATCATAGGCACATGCCACCATACTGGCTAACTTTTTGATTTATTGTAGAGACAAGGTCTTGCCAAGTTGCCCAGGCTGGGATAAAAAACATTTAATTGTTTGGATATACCACAATTTTTTCATCCACTCATCTGTTGATGGACATTTGGGCTGTTTCCATCTTTTTGCAAATATGAATAATGATACTATGAATATTCTGGTACAAGTATTTGTAAAAACACCTGTTTTCAATTCTTTTGGATATATACCTAGGAGTGGAACTTTTTCAGGAACTAATACACTGTTTCCCACAGCAGCTGCACCATTTTCTTTTCCCACCAGCAATATTTATGAGCTCCAATTTCTCCACATCTTTATTAACATTTATTGTTTTCTTTTTTTTTTTTACTTATTATGACCAACCTAGTGGGTGTGAATTGGATCTTACTCTTGACTTTTAAGGGTTCTTCATATATTCTGCCTATACATTCTTTATCAGATATATGTAGCATAAATATTTTCTCCCAATCTGTGTCTTTTGATATAAGCAGTTAAAAAATTGAACATATTTAATTCTTTCAAAGGCTCTATACTATTTTGGGAGAACGAGAGAACTTCATTCCATTATACATCAGATTTAGTTATGTGTAACATAATCACATCATTTTAGGTAAGAAGTGATTTCTGGCCAAGCTCTGTGGCTCAGACTGTAATCCCAGCACTTTGGGAGGCCGAGGCAACTGGATTGCCTGAGCCCGCAGGTTCGAGACCAGCCTGGCCAACTTGGCAATAAGTCAGAAAAATTAACTGGGCATGGTAGTACATGCCTGTAGTTCCAGTTACTTGGAAGGCTTAGGTGGAAGGATTGCTGGAGCCCAGCAGGTCAACGCTGGGGTGGTCATGAGTGTGCCACTGCACTCCAGCCTAGGAGACAGAGTGAGAGTCCGACTCAAAAAAAAAAAAAAAAAAAAAAAAAGAAGTGATTTTTTTTTTAGGTAGGAAGATGTGTGTTCCTGAAAAAAAGTGGCACATAAACTAAATCTGGGTGACTTGTCCTCTGATCATGGCCATTTGCACAACCGTAACATCTAAACGGGAGAGATTGAAGTGTGTGTGAGACTGTGTGTGAATATTGAGTTACATCTGTATAAGTGAGAGATAGTGAGGTAGGTGTGTGATGTATATAAGCAGTAATTCATAAACATGTGTGCCACCATGTGGGGGACATTTGAGTATGTGTGATGCCTACGTGTATGTGTGACATCAGAGTCCTTCACTGGAGATTGAAAAGGACCCTGGATGAGGTATGACCTCCTTTTTGCTGAATTTACAAGCACGAAGTACTATATGGGCTTCCAAGCTCTGTCACCATTACTGGGTAGAGCTTGCCTGAGAATAAAACCACTGAAGATAAAACCCTGGGGATAGCTGAGCACTGGATCCCCTCACCCCTAATGCTGTACCTTGGGGTCTTTAGCTGTGGAAATCAGCAGCTTCTCCCATCCCCTTGCCCCCTTCCCCAACTTGCCTTTTATTTAGTTGGTTTGAGTTGAGTTTCCTTGCAACAGTCCTGACTCATACACACATTGATGATAGAATGTGAATGGGGAAAACCTTCTTTCTGTTTACTACTATTTCAAGCAAATACAAATTTTGAATGAGTGGTGACAGTTCCAGAAGAGGTATTACCAGTCTTACTGCCTGGAGACCCCAGGAAGCAAAGCTGTCAAGGAAGGCCTCAGTGTCACCAGGACGCACTCTCTAGGCTTCCCTGGTGGGAGGTTCCAGTGAAGGGGGAAAGAGAAGTTGCCTGCTGGATGCTGGTGTGGCAGCTCACCTGCCAGAACAGTGGCAGCCAGCACAGATGGGAGAAGGAGTCAGTGGGTCCTGAAGACTCCAGTACAGGGTGTCCTTCCCTCAAGCTTGAGGGAGGGATTTTGAGGGGCCAAGCCAGAGAATGATGGGAGTTTTTGCTGTGACTCTGGTTTGGGAGTGTTTGTTGTGATTCTGGTTTGCAGCCTGGGAAATGCCTGTGTTCAGGAGGAAGAAGCAAATAAAGTTGAGCCCAGTAGTATTTTATGGTGGTGGGGATGGGGGGAATCATCAACCCTTGACTTTGTACTTTCCATTTATGGAAATGGAAAAAAAATCCTTGCAGGTAGGAGGCTGCTGTGACTCAGCACAGTGTCACCAATAGTGCTGAGGGGAACAGCTGCTGAGAGTGGAGTGTCTGCAAAATGCCCTAAGCCCCGGATACCGGCTGAGTGCTGTCAGCAGGAGAGGGCCGTATGGGTCGTGTCAACCTCACTGTGCCTTTGGGTTACTGCCAGTTACCGTAAATACATGTTGCACTCTAGCCTCTCGACAGTGCTTTGAGGTAGGTGGCATTAACCCCTCTACAGACAAGGAAACTGAGGGCCAGAGAGAAATTACGTCTAAGGTCCTGGAGCTGAAAATGGTAATAATAATATAGGATATTATAATTACATGTATAATGAGAATGAACACCACATAGAATAATAATACTATATTTAACTTAGATGGTATAGATTATGGGGCACCATGGCAGTGTTTTGCTAAACACTTGACCCACAATGGCTCATCTTCGTGGTCGCCTTATGAGGTGGGTGCTTTGCTGTTTCCCACTGCAGCCCCAGCTCTTGGCACTGGGCCTGGCATAAGGTAAGCACTGAATCAATATTTGTTGAGTGAATGCGTGGAGATGAAGGTCAGCTAGCAAGGTGGCCAGGGTGGCTACAGGCAGCTTGGTTTGGACAAGTAATTTTATTTATTTATTTAGAGTCAGAGTCTCACTCTGTTGTCCAGACTAGCATGTAGTAGCATGATCATGGTTCATCACAGCCTTAAACTTCTGGGCTCAGGTGATCCTTTCATCTCAGCCTCCCCAGTAGCTGGGATTTTTTTTTTTTTTTTTTGTAGAGACAGGTCTCACTATGATGTCTAGGCTGGTCTCGAACTCCTGGTCTCAAGCAATCCTCCTTCTTCAGCCTCTCAAAGTATTGGGATTACAGGCATGAGCCACTGAGCCTGGCGGGGACAGGTAATTGTAAAAGCCCAGAATATGGCTGGGTGCGGTGACTCACTCCTATAATCCCAGAACTTTGAGAGGTCAAGGTGAGAGGACTGCCTGAGCCCACAGGTTCGAGATCAGCCTTGGCAATTTGGCAAGACCTCATCTCTACAATAAATCAAGAAAAATTAGCCAGGCATGGTGGCATGTGCCTGTAGTTCCAGCTACCTGGAAGGCTGATGCAGAAGGATTGCCTGAGTCCAGCAGGTCAAGGCTGCAGTATGGCTGTGAGCATGCCACTGCACTCCAGCCTGTGCAACAGAGTGAGACTCCTACTCAAAAAAAAAAAAAAAAAGTCCAGGATACATTGACCATTCACTTGGAGAAGTTAAAAAATGGGTAGTGCCTGGTGTTGGCGAGAATGAGGATGAGGATGGGTTGAAAGGATACTCTTCTACCTTTCCCATAAGGATGTCAATTCATACAAAATTTCAGGGGAACAAGATTTTAAAAGGGCATACCCTTTTATCCAACAACCTTGCTTCTAGAAATGCAATGCGAGGAAATAATTGGGCAAAGGTGAAAAAATAGGTGATATATAATAGTAAAAAATGTCCAGAATTAGGGATTAGTTAAGAAAAAAAATCACAGTTTATCCATATCACAATTGCTCACAATCAGTGTGGCTACTGGAAAGCAGTTGTCAACTGTATGTCAGGTAATGACTCAAATGGTCACCATGACAACACTAGGGGGTAGGGACTGTAATGATTCTCATTTTGTACATGAGGAAATAAATGCAGAGAGGTTAAGGAATTTGTCAAGGTCACACATCTGGTGAGCAGAGAGAATTTGGAGCCAGACAGCTGGTTCCCGAATCTGTGCTTGAGATGGGGCAGGGCTCGCTCTTACGGACCTGTGGGCCCCATCCTTCCCAAGCATGGACATAGAGGAACATCCTGAATTCCCTCAAGGGAAATTCCAAGCACCTAGCTATCCTTGAAAAGTAAGTGAACAACTTCATAAGCAAGAAAGTAACAGTAGCTTAAAATAGTCAAGGAAGTTGGAATCATGACACAGTTGGTTCTCTGTAAAAACAAAATATAATATCTTAGCACATGTTCCTCAGTTGCTTTTCAAAAACCTGGCCCCCCCACCAAAAGGATCTGCTAGGACACAGACTTCAGATTGGGTGAACCGAGGACTGAACTCTGACTGCTGTTTTTTTGTTCCAAAGTTCTTTGTTCCTGAGGGGCCAGGAGGAGTCTGCCCATGAGCCAGAGCTAACATTCTTTTCTGCTGACCCCAAATTTTTAGACAAAGCTTTGCCTCCTTAACCGATCAAAAATCAGAAAACTTTTGAATTCACTTATGACCTGTGTACCCGTCTTTGAGATGACCCAACTTTTAAGGTCAAACTAATGTATAGCCCCCATGTATTGATTTATGACTTTGCCTGTAAACTCTTGCTCCCCACCTTTAAAAACTCTTACCTGTAAGTCACTGGGGGAGGTTGGGTCTTAAGCTGAGCTGCCCAGTTCATCTTGCTTGGAGCTCTGCTATAAAATGCCTCACTGTCTCTTACTGCAATCCTGATGTTAGTGTTTGGCTCTGCTGCACCCAAGGACTCCAGTGGACCCAGTTTGGTTCTGTAACATGCTTTCATCCATGGCTCACATAATGATGACATTGACCTTAACTTATCAGTATGGAACCATGTCTGCAATAAATTGTTAAGTGGAAAGGCAGGCTGGAAAATGTCAGGAGTGGCAACCTCTCCACATGGGATTATAACAATCATCTTTTTTTTCTTTAAGTCGGAGTCTCACTCTGTCACACAGGATGGAGTGCATTGGCATGCTCACAGCCATCACAGCCTCGACCTGCTGGGCTCAGGCGACCCTTCTGCCTCAGCTTCCAAGGAGCTGGAACCACAGGCATGCGCCACCATGCCCAGCTAATTTTTAAAATTATTACTTATTGTAGAGACAAGGTCTTGTCATGTTGCTCAGCCTGGTTTGGAACTCCTGAGCTCTGGCAGTCCTCTCATCTCCACCTCCCAAAGTGCTGGGATTACAGGGGTGAGCCACCGTGCCTGGCTTGACAATCATCTTTTAATTTTTTCTCTTTGCTTGTTTGTATTTTTTTTTTTTTGCAATGTGTAAATATTATACTCACAAAAGACAATGAAGTTCTTTTCATTTTGGGGGAAAATGGAAAAAGGAGAAATGCTGGAGGATGAGGGAAAGGATTCAATGATAGGAACTTCCAAGTTCCCCTGACTGGTGACCTGGCCTTGGCCTCCACTCCCTCCCATGGCCAGGCTAGCTGCCATCATCCTCCACTGGGAAAAACGGAAGCCTAGTTTCTCATCCCTGATGGGTCAGAGATGTGAGGGCTGAGAGGCAGCTACAGGGCAGTTTCCTCTGGTGCCTCTTACTCATAAACTCCATGAGTAGAGGGTCATTCCTCACCTTCAGACCCTACATGGCTGCTAATATTAGTGTCCATTTTTTTCAGTGAGGAAACAGAAGCATAGAGAGGTAGAGGGTTCTGTCCAGGGTCATTTATACAATGAAGAGGAGGTAGGATGCAGACCCCATCCTAGTGACTGACAGCTAAGTCCCTCTGTTTTCTCTTCAATGATCACTTGGAGAAGTCTGTGTTTTCTATTACACCACACTGCTGAAAAACTTCTGTCAAACTATAGCAAAGATTCATTTCCTTCCTTTAAAAAAATTGAAGAGAAATGTCTTAGACTTGAATGTCTTGATCCATATTTTATATGCAGTAGTTTGGCCCTTGAATATGGTCAGTCATGTACTGCAGATAATCTGAGACTCTGATCGCAAAACTTCAAGTGTGTAAGGGGTTATTTATTTATTTATTTTTTTGAGTTGGAGTCTCACTCTATCACCCAGACTGGAGTGCAGTGGCCACTCCCGGCCACCGCAGCCTCAACCTGCTGGGCTCTGGCGATCCTTCCACCTCAGCCTTCCGAGGAATTACAGGCATGCGCTACCATGCCTGGCTGATTATTTATTTATTTATTTATTGTAGAGATGAGGTCTCACCAAGTTGTCCAGGTGGGTCTCAAACCCGTGGGCTCAGGCAATCCACTCACCTCGGCCTCCCAAAGTGCTGGGATTACAGGCTGAGCCACCGAGCCCAGCTGGGTAAGGGGTTATTAAGTATAGTAATGGACTAAACAAAACTGCACAAGTATGGAATCGACCACAGGTTTTCAATTTTGCTTTTGCTCCTTTCTTGCTCATTATACATTGTTATATAACAAAACATTCTCAAACTTGTGCCTTAATACAAAATTTTATTATTTTCTTTTGTTCTTTATTGGTGCATTGATCTTGGAAAAATACTGAACAAGGCACAGCCCTTTTATTTTTTAATAGAGACAAGATTTTGCTATGTTGCCTAGGTTGGTCTTGAACTCTTGGGCTAAAGCAATCCTCCCACCTTGACCTCCAAAATTGCTGGGAGTACAGCCATTGTACCCGGACCTAAATTTTATTCTTATTTCTCAATTTTTTGTGTGTTTTGACTGGGCTTAGCTAGGTGGTTCTTGCTTGAGGTCTTTCACACAGTTGCAGTCAGGTGGTGGCTGACACTATATTCACCTGGTGAGTCATCTGGGTTGGACATTCACCATGGCTCACTCCTATGGCCTAAACCCCATGTGTGAAGAGAATGGGAAATTTGACATCAGTTAGGGGATTTCTTTCTTTTTTTGAGTTGGAGTCTCACTCTGTTGCCCAGATCAGAGTGCAGTGGCCGCTCCCAGCCACCGCAGCCTCTACCTGCTGAGCTCCGGCGATCCTTCTGACTCAGCCTTCCAAGTAGCAGGAACTACAGGTGTGCGCTACCACGCCCGGCTAATTTTTGATTTATTGTAGAGATGAGGTCTCGCCAAGTTGCCCAGGCAGGTCTCGAACCCACGGGCTCAGGCAATCCACTCACCTCAGCTTCCCAAAGGCGAGGGATTACAGGCTGAGCCACCAAGCTCGGCAAGGGGATTTCAATAGTCTTTAGAGAATAGAAAAATGGAGGAGTGATATCTACTATAACAGAGGAAAGGAAACTATAAACTAAGTGCCTGCAGAGAAGAAAATTGGATGAGAAACAAGCTATCTCACTGTGGAACCCTGAAAGAACTGAAAGCCAGCTCATATCAGCTCATGAGAGTAGATTTTTTTTTTTTTTGAGTCGGAGTCTCACTCTGTTGCCCAGGCTGGAGTGCAATGGCACACTCACCGCCACTGTGGCCTCTGGCCCAGGCAATCCTTCCATCTCAGTTTTTTGATTTATTGTAGAGATGAGGTCTCACTAAGTTGCCCAGGCTGGTCTCAAAGCCCTGGGCTCAGGCAATCCTCTTGCCTCGGCCCCCCAAAGTGCTGGGATTACAGGCTTGAGCCACCATGCCCGGTGAGAGTAGATTTTAAAAATTCATTAATATTATTCTAGTATGGCGCAAATACTACATAATCTTGTGCTCCTGCCTAGCTCTTTCCACCAAGAAAAAGGTATCCATTTTCTAGACATTTCTTGAGTACCATATTGTGCCAGACACTGTGCTGGGTACTGGGAAACAGTGGCCACCAAAGGCGACAAAGAGCCTTCCCTCAAGAGCCTTATAGTCTATAGGGGCTGGGGTGGGGACATTTACCAGATAATCACCCAAATACTTAATTAGAAATCGTGGTAAATTCACTGAAAGAAAAGTACTGAAATCATTTTGTTTGGGTGTGGTGTGGTTTAGGGAAGTTTAAAAAGTGATAATTTAACTGAGATAGAATATTTAAGTAGGAACTAATGGGGGAGAGGTGTCTGTAGGAAAAGGTGTCCCTGGAGACAGGAACTGCATATGTCCCCATATTTCAGGCACGGAGATCCAGGCTAGGGAGAAAGAACAATGGAAGAAAGCAGAGGAGCCCGTGCAGACCCTGCAGGTGGCAAAAACTCACTCCACACGGGCTTCAGAGCGTGCAGGGGAGGTACTTATTGGCTTCCATAATTGGAAAGTCCAGGAACCTACTGACTTCAGATTCAGCTTAAACTCTACCAGCCGCGTTCTATATCCTTCCGTCTCCCTTCTCTCAGCATCTTACTCAGGCGGCTCCCCCTCCTGGCTCCCCAACGACACCGCCGCAGCGAGCAAGAGCGAGCCCCCAGCCGCCATTCCGGCGGAGCGCCGCAGGTCGTGTCTCCTGGGCTCCAATTGGCTCAGGGGCCTATACTTGGAGCGAATCAGCGAGCTGAGAGGGATGAGCTTTTCTGATTGGCCAGACCCAGTCACATGCCTACGAGTGACGGGTGGAGTCAATGCCCGCAGGAGCAGAGGGGGTGTGGGTGTGTCCGAGTTAGATCACAATACAGAAGGGGTGTGAACCCAGCAAAAGTCGGCTAGAAGAGAAAGACTTTTTTCTTTTCTTTTCTTTCTTTGGTAGGAGTCTCACTCTGTCGCCCAGGCCGCAGTGCAATGGGACGCTCACCTGCCGCCTCAGCCTTCCAAGTAGCTGGAACTACAGGTGCATGCCACCACACCCACACTCCTCTCGCCTCCGCCTCTCAAAGCGCTGGGATTACAGGCGTGAGCCATCGCGCCCGGCCGAGAAATACGTTTTATCATGCAGATGTATCCGTGGGCTCCTAGACCTTGGTCTTTGCAAAGAGGTGTGCCCCTATAAAATTGTCAGGCAAAGGAAACGCCTCAAATGACTCTATTTCATGAAGAATCACCTAATTTATTATTCTTAAATTGAGGTGCTTGTACTATTCGTCGGTAAAACAAGAAGTTGGACTATAAAGACTGGCTGCCTCTATCTAGGTGTGCAATCTCCGATGAGTTATTTCATACCTCTCTCGTGAAAAATCCAAAGCCGAATTGGAGAGGTGGTGTGGTATAAGGGTTTAGTTCAGCACAAACGCTGGCGTAAGGTCTCCTGGGTTGAAATTCTATTCATCACTTTGTTATTCGAAAAGTGATTTACTAATAACATCGGTGTCTCAGTTCCCACAACTATTAAAATGAAGAGAGTAATAATTAAGGATTAAATAAGTTACCGTTAATATATGTAGAGTACTTAAAAGAGGACCTGGCCTGACACTTGGCGAGTGCTACATATATTTGTTATGTTACTTACCAATATAATAAAGAGTAAACAAATAATTCCTATGCTGGATACCAAAGCCACCAATTCCTTTATAATAAAAGAAGAAAGGCAACAGGCAAATAATAATAATAATGATAATAACTATTTACTATATGCCCAGAACTGTGCTCTAAGAGCGTTGGAGGTGTTGTCTCATTTAATCCTCACAACAGCCCCATGAAATGGGCGCTGCTGTCATCTCCGTTTTTCAGACGAGGAGAGAGACTCAGAGAGGCGAAGTGACTTGCCTAAGGGTCAGAGGTCAGTAAAGACTTGAATCTTTATATTTGTCATTCCCCATCTCCTCGTAACTCCTTGTAACCTCCTTTTTATTTTTTTTTTTTGAGTTGGAGTCTCACTCTGTCGCCTAGACAGGAGTGCAGTGGCCGCTCCCGGCCACCGCAGCCTCGACCAACTGGGCTCCGGCGACCCTTCCGCTCAGCCTTCCAAGTAGCTGGAACTACAGGCGTACGCTACCACGCCTGGCTAATTTTTTGATTCATTGTAGAGATGAGGTCTCACCAAGTTGCCCAGGCGGGTCTCGAACCCGCGGATTCAGGCAATCCACTCACCTCAGCCTCCCAAGACGCGGGATTACAGCCTGAGCCACCGAGCCGGTTTGTTACCTCCTTCTTACTGTCGTGGCTGGCCCGGGTCTAGCGGTTACCCGAAAGCCCTAACAGAGGTAGCCCCGCCCACCGACCCGCCCCTCCCGCGCCATCCCTGGCTCCACCCACGTGGCCACGCCCACGGCCGCTTTCCTTCCCTTCAGGCAGGCCACGCCCACGGCCCTGAGCCAGGTGCCTCCTCCGCAGTCTCAGTTCTGGCCCCGCCCCGCCCCACCCCCGCCCCACCCCGCCCCGCCCACGGGCCTCGCAGTCGCTGCGGACGCCGAGCTTGCGCATGGAGTCGCCATTTTGCTCCTAGAGACGCCTCCGGGAGACCCCGCGCCTTCTTCCTTCTGCAGCAGGGGCTGCGGCGGGGCCGGGGCTGGGGTCGGGGCCAGGTAGGCGGGCGGGAGCCAGCGGCGAGCGGCGGCGTGGACTCGTGGGCTCCGGCCTTGCGAGGTGCAGGTGCACAGGGTGGGGAGCCCCGCGGCACCGGCCGGCGGACGGGTCGGGGTCCCAGGGTGGTGGCTGGCGGGGGGTATCCGGGGGAGCCTGCGGCCCCTCCATCTTCTCCCACTGATGGGCGGCGGGGGGCCGGGGCCTGGCTGCGGCCCCTGGGGCTCCCTCCACCCCTCCAGCGCCGCTGGGGAGTCGAGCCCTGATTCTGGGATCTGCAGAAAGCAAGCCCCAGACCCAGCCATTTCCTGTCCCTCATCTGACACGGAGCACTTGATTTTCATTTACGTGGCTCTGCTAGTCGCAGATATTTCTCTTACCCGTACCTAAAGGACGGTTTTATTTCACTCCGAACTCATCCCAGCAGAGGTTGAGGAAGTATCGTCATGTTACTTTTAAGTGTTTTTCTACTTTAAAAACACTTTTGCCCCAATATATTACATTGGCGATAAGGATTTTTTTCCCCTTAATATTGGCTCTGTTTGGGTGTTCAGCTTTTGCAAGGAATATGAAAACGCAGAATGGGACTTTGGAGCGTGAGGAAGTCTGATCTCTCGTGTTCAAAAAATTCAAATTTAAAGAAATAGAATTCACCCACGTTATTAAACCCCACTTAAAGCATACTCTTCTTCTTGTCCGTATTCTTTTCCTATCCTGGTCGGTACCATTATCACTCAGTTGTGATTAGAGCTCATTTCACTTAACATCATTCATAGAGACTTTTGCTTAGTGTTGAATATTTATTATGTTGAATGTATAGTCTGAGTTTTACTTAACTGCTCCATTATGGAATGTTTACCCATGTTCAGTATACCTACTCTTTAAAAAAAAATTTTTTTTAATTGATCATCTTCATTGAGCATATAGCTTTTTCTTTCTTTCCTTGGGATAAATTACCAGAAGTAGAAATACAAAATCACACTTCTGTGTTCTTTCTTTGGCACTTGGTAAAAATTGTTTTCCAAGCAAGACATGTTTACAGTGGTCATTTTTCAAAATCTGGTTGTTTGTCCAATTCTGCCCTCTGCATGTTTAATTCAGTCGACTGCCTAGTCATTTTCTGTGTGGGTTGAGAGATGTGCTGTGCAACTTACTGTTGTATACAGCTAACTACTACAAATCAGATGGAGACCAAGCTGTATCTGCTGCTTAGAGGCGGTGCAGTCATTAGGCAATTCACTAATAAAAATAATAATTCTTGATACTTTATGATGCCTTTTAGTTTACAAACAACTTTCAACTCTGTTAATCACTTCGACTTAGTGAGGTCAAGCTTTGTTTAACAATCATTTGAGGCCTGGCATGGTGATTCACACCTGTAATCTCAGCAGTTTGGGAGGCCAAGGCAGGAGAATTGCTGAGGCTAGGAGTTTGAGACCAGCATGGGCAACATGAGACCCTATCGCTACAAAAAATTAAAAGCAAAACAAAAACACCAAACCAAAAGAACCCAATTACTTGAGTTTTTTTTTAAGCTGGAGTCTCACTCACCGAGGCTGGAGTGCAATGGCACACTCACTGCCACCCCAGGGTCAACCTGCTGGACTCTGGTGATACCTCCGCCTCAGTCTTCCAAGTAGCCGGAACTATAGGCGTGTGCTGCCAAGCCAGGCTAATTTTTAATTTATTGTAGAGATGAGGTCTCACCAAGTTGCCCAGGCTGGTCTCGAATCCACGGGCTCAGGCAGTCACTCACCTTGGTCTCCCTAAGTGCGGGGATTACAGGCTGAGCCACCGAGCCCCGCCCCAATTATTTGTTAAGCCTCTACCACATGTCAGTTGCTATCATAGGCATGGAGAATACAGCAGAGAATATAATAGTTTAAAAAAAAAATCTCTGCTGCTTGAACTTAAATTCTGGTGGGGAAAGCTTTTTACCAATCTGCTCTCTTGTCTGAAAGATAAAGGCCGATGCCCGGCGAGACCAAGTGATAAGCCTAAGGCCTGGAAGCTAGTAACTGTGGAATACAAGCCCAAGTCTTCACACTCCTCCAGCCATGTTTATGTAAAAGGTATTTACACAATGGATGTTTTGAGGGAAAACACAGTTTTGTTTTGTTTTTAAAGTAGGAGTCTCACTCTTGCCCAGGCTGGAGTGCAGTGGCACACTCATGGCCACTGCAGCCTTGACCTGCTGGGCTCAGGCAATCCTTCCGCCTCAACCTTCCAAGTAGCTGGAACCACAGTTGCACACCATCATGTTCAGCTAATTTTTTGATTTATTGTGGAGACAAGTTCCCCCCAGGCTGGTCTCAAACCCAGACAATTGGCTCAGACAATCCTCTCACCTCTTACAGGTGTGAGCCACTGTGCCCGGCTGTAAAACACAGTTTAATGTGAGTCTTCCTCATCTGAAATATTGGTGAATGGTTTCAAAATGACTGTCTTTTCAAAGCAAGTGCTCTTTCAGTGTGATTTTTTTTTTCTTTCTTTTTTTTGAGTAGGAGTCTCTGTCACCCAGGCTGGAGTGCAGTGGCACATTCATGCCACTGCAGCCTCGACCTGTTGGGCTCAGGCGATCCACCTCAGCCTTCTGAGCAGCTGGAACTACAGGCATGCGCCACCACACCCAGCTAATTTTTTTTTATTTATTGTAGAGACAAGGTCTTGCCAAGTTGCCCAGGCTGGACTCAAACCCATGGGCTCAGGCAGTCCTCTTGCCTCTCCCTCCCAAAGTGCTGGAATTATAGGCGTGTGTCACCATGCCTGGCTTCGGTGTGGTTTCTTCATTCACAAGACGTAACAGATTCTCAAATCCCATTCAAAGAGGAGTGTGATTTGCTCTTTAAAAGGTGCCCAGATTCTGCGAAAAGGGTGTGTTTTCATATCTTAAATTCTCACACATTTTAGGGTAAATTTAGAATAAATCTAGAAGTGACTATAGCTCATGAGAAAAATGTGAGAATGTTTCCCTTTATTCTTAACACTAAAACCTTGTGCTAATGCACCCCTATTGTTCTGATTATCATGTTTTTAAAAATTTTTTTAATTTTATTTTTATTAGTTATTTTTCTTCCACCCTGACTGCCCTCCCTTCCTGATTATCTTGTTTCTGAGAATAATCTTTAAAACTCCCTTTTCTTGAAGTTTGGTAAAGAGCACAACTTGAGTTTTCAACAGGAGAAAGGAGAACTAACACTAAAAACAGCCCTTATGTTTGACCAACTTGTGAAATGAATGGTCACAAAGCATGACTGTATTGACAGTAATTTCCAAATGGATGCCCTTCAAACCCCTACTTCTGTGTAATTTTGAAGGTGGTTTTAGGTTAGGATTCTGCTATAGAAGCTGGTATCTGAAGACTGGAACTTCAGAGATCACAGGGTGATGCAGGGCATTTAAACCATTAGAGATAAGGAAAGACTTCAGAAAATATCCTGAAAAAAAAAATACACAAAGGCGAGCCCTGACGAGATAGGTTGGAAGTTGAGGAAAAGGAATGTGGTGTTTCCTAGAAATCTTCAAGGCAAAGACAAGAGTCAGTGGGTAGAAACTGAAGGGAGAGAAGTCTAAGCATGTTCTTTTTAGATTTAATTAATCGATTTTTTTTTTTTGAATTGGAGTCTCACTCCGTTGCCCAGACTGGAGTCCAGTGGCCACTCTCGGTCACCACAGCCTCGACCTGCTACAGGCACACACTACCATGCCCGGCTAATTTTTTTTGATTTATTGTAGAGATGAGGTCTCGCCAAGTTGCCCAGGCGGGTCTCGAACCCGTGGGCTCAGGCAATCCACTCACCTCAGCCTCCCAAAGCGCTGGGATTACAGGCTGAGCCACCCAGCCTGGCTAATCGATTTTTTTAAGAGACAGTCTTGGTCTGTCATCCAGCCTGGAGTGTAGGTATGTGCTCATAGCTCACTGCAGCCTGGCTCAAGTCATCCTCCCACTTCAGTATCCAGAGTAGCTGGGAGTACTCGGGTATACCACCACGCCTAGCCATTAGAAAACAATTTTTTAAAGACAGGATGTTGCTGGGTGCAGTGGCTCAAGCCTGTAATCCCAGCACTTTGGGAGGCTGAGGCGAGAGGATTGCCTGAGCCTGGGGGTTTGTGACCAGCCTGGGCAACATGGTGAGATCTCGTCTCTACGATAAATCAAAAAATTAGTTGTGGTAGTGTGTGCCTGTAGTTCTGGCTACTTGGAAGGCTGAGACAGAAGGATCACCTGAACCCAGCAGGTTGAGGCTGCGGTGGCCGTGAGCGTGCCACTGCACTCTAGCCTGGGCAACAGAGTGAGATTCTGACTCAACCCCCTTCCCCCCAAAAAAACAACACTTACACTTCAGGAAACTTCTTATTCAAAAGTTAGGGGGATGTAAAAAGGTGGCCTCCTGCACATATTACTGTGTTCATTCGGTAGATAACCAAGATAATAGAAGTCAGTTCATATGTAGCATGTTCATGCGCTCTATGCAGGGCACTGTATTAAGTGCCTTGCAGAAATTTTACAGTAACCTGTAGGGTCAGTTTTCAATTATATGGATGAGGAAACTGAGGCTAAGAGATTTTAAGTATCTTAAGCAAGGTCTCACCATGACTTAAGGGGAAGTAGGATTCAGGATGCAAACATGAGTCAAACTTATGTTTTATTTTTGTTTTGTTTTCTGGTCCTATGACACCCTGTGTTCTTAAACACAGATGCATATATTAGTTGAGAGACGTTTTAGAAGACATCTGACATCCCTTCCAACCCTGAATGTTGATGATTAAATGTGTTATTTCTTACACTGATTTCAGTCATCCTACTATGATTCTCATTAGCCTTTGCAGATGCTACACTTTCCTATAAAGCTGGGATCAGCAAACTTTTTCTGTAAAGGACCAGATAATATTTTAGGCTTTGCGGGCCATACTCAGTGCTGTTATTCTGTTCAGAGACAATTTGTAAACAAACAAGTGTGGCAGTGCTTTACAGAAACAGGCCTTAAGGGGACCTGATTTGGCCTGTGGGCTGTAATTTGCTGATATCTACTCCAAAGCCACTTCCATGGTAGATACTAGGTCCTCCTTGGTCATTTTAGGACTTTGGTCACTTGTGTTTACGTTTCTGTTTGTAATTTGTAGGTAAATTTAAGGTAAACTGCCTCATAGTCCGCCATATTTCTCATGGTGCAATCCTGGATTGTGTGAGCTGTGGTACCTTTGTAGGAGGTGCTGGAGGAACTGTGAGCTCCTGACCTGGCATTCTCCTTGCACTTGGGCTCAGGGAGGCCTATTCAGACCTGGCAAAAGTGGCATAATCATGCTGTGGAAGACTGGGCAGCAGAGCAAAATAGCTCTATAGCTTCTAACGCAGATTGTCAAATAGATCGTTTAGTGAAAAAGCATGATGGCTCATGCCTATAATCCCAGCACTATGGGAGGCCGAGGTGAGAAGATTGCCTGAGCCCTTGAATTTGAGACCAACCTGGGGAACTTGGCGAGACCTTATCTCTACAATAAAGAAAAAAATGAGCCAGGTGTGGTGGTGCATGCTTGTAGTTCCAGCTACTTGTAAGGCTGAGGTGGAAGGATTGCCGGAGCCCAGGAGGTCAAGGCTGTGGTAGCCGGGAGCGTGCCACTGCACTCCAGTCTGGACAACAGAGTGAGACTCTGACTCAAAAAAAAAAAAAAAAGTTAGAAAAGGCCAGACGTCTAAATCAAAATAATAAGAACCTTCACTTTTAGGGAAGTGGGTGGGGAGGAACCTGGGATTGGGGCTGGTGACTTTAGCCTTAACTATCATGTTTTAGAGGGTTTTTTTGTGGGTTTGTTTTTGTTTTTGTTTATTTTGAGTTGGAGTCTTACTCCTTGGTCCAGGCTGGAGTGCAGTGGCATACACGCTCATGGCCACCCCAGCGTCGACCTTCTGGGCTCAAGCAATTCTTCTGCCTCAACCTTCCGAGTAGTTGAAACTTGGAATAAACAGATGCGGGCTGCCATGCCCAGCTATTGTTTATTTTATTGTCGAGACAGGTCTCACCAAGTTGCCCGGGCTGGTCTTGAACCCGTGGGCTCAGGCAATCCACTCGCCTCGACTTTCCTAAGTGCTGAGATTACAGGTTGAGCCACTGAGCCTGGCCATGTTTTAGGTTTTTACAGGGAGGATATGTCTGTGTTTTACCTGTGTAAATTAAAATTTAAGAATAACAAAGAAGATCAGCCTGGTTTCAGCCCATTTATCTCCATCAGCCTTCCCACTGTCATGCCACGTAAACATACACACACAACTGAGGAACGCAGGGGACTTACTGGAAAGGGCCCTATGCCCCACGGCCTGCTAGATTGTTGCCTTTCATTCAATCCAGCACCACCGTTGCATGATAAGGATGCTCAGTCCAGAGTGGATGGCACGAGAACCTCAGCTCTGATGACTTTTGAGTCAGGGTGCTTTTTATTTGTGGCCTGCTGCCTGTCATTTGGATGGTTACTTCGAATGTTTCTTCATGGTTATTGTCTAATCAACCTTGTGTTCTGGGTAAGGAAAACAAAAATGACAAGGTCAGTTTTAGATATGATGCAGGGCATCTGAGAGGCAGCTGACAGGCCAGGGGAAGGTTTTATGGTAAACAGGATTATAGGAAAAACTGGGTGTCAAGGGGTCATTTATTCTTTGTTTAAGGATCAATAAGTCCATGTCCTTGCTAATGGCTCTGCCATTTTTCTGTGTGTTAATCCAGGAGGAATTTTGTTGTCAGAGAATAAAAGAAGTTGTCCATAATTGACTTTAAGCAGCAATCAGTAAAACACTGAGCTCTTCAGCTCCGCCTTTCTTGTAAGTTTATCATTTATTCCCAGTGGTTATGAAAATCATGTGATGACATATTTCCATAAATTTGGAACCCTAAAATCCAAATGTTTGTGTATATATATGTATATGTAGAAAATATACAAAAGGCATCATTATGGTGAAAACTAGCTGGGCGTGGTGGCGCGCGCCTGTAGTTCCAGCTACTTGGAAGGCTGAGGCGGAAGGATTGCTTGAGCCTAGCAGGTCAAGGCTGCAGTGACTGTGAGTGTGCCAAAACACTCCAACTGGGCGACAGAGTGAGACTCCGGCTTAAAAAGAAAAACAAAAACAAAACATTATGGTGAAAACTAATTTCCTCCAGCTGAAGTCATTTGCTATTTTAAAAAAGTGCGTTCAGTTGTATTTCATTTCATATGGCAGTTTTTAATATATATTATACCCTTCTAGGCTCTGAGAATTGGAAAACCAAGAAGGTTTTGATGTTTTGTGTGGCGCCACCTGAATTAGAAGCCAAGATGAACATAACCAAAGGAGGTCTGGTGTTGTTTTCAGCAAATTCTAATTCATCGTGTATGGAGCTTTCAAAGAAAATTGCTGAGTAAGTTATAATTGTACCATTAAAATCTATATTCAGCTGGGTGCAGTGGCTCACACCTGTAATCCCAGCACTTTGGGAGGTTAAGGCAGGAGAATCACTTGAGCCCAGGAACTTGAGACCAGCCTGGGTAGCAGAGTGAGACTTCATCTCTACAAAAAAATCCAAAAAATTAGGTGTGGTGGTGCATGCCTGTAGTCCTGGCTGCTCAGGAAGCTGAGGTGGAAGGATCCCTTGAGCCCAGCAAGTTGAGGCTGCAGTGAGGCAGGATTGTGCTACTGCATAACAGCCTGGGCGACAGAGTGAGACCCTATCTAAAAAAAAAAAAAATTAAGTTAAATCTGTATTTATTATGTAATGTTTTAAATTTGATAATCAAATTAGCATTGATTGTTAAACTTAAAAATGGATTCTTTAATAGTTAAACTGTGTATCATTTGTATATATTAAGGGCTAAACTTTTTTTTTTGAGTCAGAGTCTCACTTTGTCACCTAGGTTGGAGGGTAGTGGCATGATCATGGCTCACTGCAGTCTTGACCTCCTAGGCAATCTTTCCATCTCAGCCTCCCAAGTAACTGGGACTATAGGCACATGTCACCATACCTGGCTAATTTTTAAATTTTTTTGTAGAAACAAGGTTTACTATGTTGCCTAGGCTGATCCTGAACTCCTAGACTCCAACATCCTACTACCTTGGACTCCTAAAGTACTGGGATTACAGGCATGAGCCACCGTGCCCAGCCAAGGGCTAGTCTTTTATAAACTATTATAACTCCCTATGTAGTCATTTGGCAGACATTTATTGAGTGCATCGTAAGTGCCAGGGATTGTGTTAGGCGCTACATATGTATGAATTAAAATTTGAGTATAAAGAACACTGAAGTGTATACTATGTGAAAATAGTTTATAGCTTATAGTTCAGTATAATTTTAGATATTTATTGAACAAATACTTCATACTAGGCTTTGATATAGATATTGAGATTACAGTGAGCAAGCCAATCAAAATCCCTTTTTTTAAATGAAATTTATATTTATTTTCATTTATTCACCTTTTTTATAGAGACAGGATCTCGCTATGTTGTGCAGGCTGATCTTGAACTCCTGGCCTCAAGCAGTCCTCTCATCTTGGCCTCCCAAAGTGCTGAACTTATAGACATGAACCAATGCACCAGGCTGAAATTTACATTTTAGATCACCTCAACAAACAAACGAGAATTTCAGATGGTGCTAAATGCTATGAAGATAACAGTGTGAAAGTAGTGATGGGGGCAGGTTGTTCTTCTTTAGCTTGGGGATGAGGTGATGGTGTGTGAATTGGGAAACCTGAATGAACCACTAACTGAAGGTCTTTGGGGGCAGAGCCCTCTAGCAGAGCAAGAAGCAGGTTGCAAGGCCCTTTGGTGTGCAGGAGCAGGCGCTGGTGTGTCTCAGGAACATGGACTGGAGTGCAGAGAGCACAAGGAAGATGGCCACTAAGGCAGGCAGAGCCAGACTCCTGCAGAGCCAGTAGGCCTTCCTGGGTAGACATGGGGTGGGGGAGGAGGTTGGGTAGCGGACTGACACACAATTTAATATTGTCTTTCTTTAAATTTCATAATGAGAATAACTTCATTTTACTTTTACCAATTTATGAGTCTCATTATGTAGTAAAGTTGCTGGGTCTCTTCTATTACCTTTTCAGCTTTCCTCCTTTCTCTTCTCTAGGCGGCTGGGGGTGGAGATGGGCAAAGTGCAGGTTTACCAGGAACCTAACAGAGGTGAGCTATCTCGAACATTTGTAACACTGATTTTTTTTTTCTTTTTTCTTTTTTTTTTTTTTTTTGTGGAGTATGGCATATTGGCTCAGTCCTTCATCCTCTGGTATTTAAATTGTTTGATTCAGTTGTGCAGTGAGTTCCATCAGCAAGAAGTCAGACAGGCCACATAGAAGAGTTTCTTAGCTCTCGCTAATACCAACTAGATTTATAATCCTGGTGTGAGTCACATCTGGGGGCTTGAACTGCAGTTCTTAGACCTTGTTCAACAAAAATTGTATGCATATGACCCAGCTGGTCAACGGCATGAAAACATGAAATCAACCACTGGCTGACTTTCTGTCACTGTAGGCAGGATGAGTAAATCCCATGTGACCGTGGTTCTATTGGTTATTCTTTGCCTCTACCTAAGCTACCATGGGTTAAACTTTATGAAATCTTAAGAAATACTTTTTTACTAATTGATATATGTCGTTACATAATCATCCCAAGTTGTCAAAAATGTGTGTTATTTCATCTTTGTAATTTCTTTAGAAATGGTGGACATTTGCAATTATTCTAGCAGGAGCAATGGACAGCTTGCATGGGCTTGAGAGCCTTACACCTTATCCTTGACATGTTATTTTACCTTTCTAAATAGCAAATGATTAGGGCTGTTATGAGGATTAAATGGGATAATTCTAGAGCTTAGCACAATTTCTAGCACGTCGTGGATGCTCAATAAATACCCTTGCTCATTTTTCACTACAGAATTTTGTTAGGTATTTAAATATTAAAAGTTTATAGGCAGCTTTGATAAAAAGGTACGAGTTTGCTGTTCCCCTGTTTATATCCATTACTGCCTATTTCCTGTCTCCCAAGATTCCCTGTGTGGCTTCAGTAGGGAAAAAGTATAATTGAAAACTATGCAGGGAGAGTTTGGAGATGATTCTCCCTCTAGAGGGACTTGGATGATATCCTTTGTATGGAGTCTGGAAAGGAGAATCAAGGGAGAAGTAGTGGTATAAGACTCAGGGGGGTTGATTTCCGAATGAAGGGAGGGAAGATATTTGGTGTCTATGGGGAGGGAAAGAAGTAACTAACATTTATTTTGTTTTTGTTTTTTTGAGTCAGAGTCTCACTCCGTTGCCTAGGCTGGAGTGCAGTGGCACACTCACGGCCACTCTAGCATCAATCTGCTGGGCTCTGGCGTACTTCCGCCTCAGCCTTCCAAGTAACCAGAACTACAGGCACACGCTACCATTCCTGGCTAATTTTTTGATTTATTGTAGGGATGAGGTCTTGCCAAGCTGCCAAGGCTGGCCTCAAACCCATGGGCTCAGGCACTCCTCTCGCCCTGGCCTCCCAAAGTGCTGGGACTACAGGCTTGAGCCACCGCACCCAGCTTGTAACTAACATTTATAGATTCTTTACTGTTGCCAGATAGTGAGAAACTGAGTTCAGGGATGACATTAGGTACAAGGTCCCAGAAGTAGCAGAGTCAGTATTCAGATCCAGATCTCTGTGACTCTAAAGCTCATTTTCTTTCTTTTTTTTTGAGTCAGAGTCTCACTGACACCCAGGCTGAAGTGCCTTGACCTGCTGGGCTCAGGCAATCCTACTACCTCAGCCTTCCAAGCAGCTGTACCTACAGGCACATACCATCAGACTCAGCTAATTTTTAAAAATTTATTGTAGAGATGAGGTCTCACCAAATTGCCCAGGCTGGTCTTTAACACCTGGGCTCAGACAATCTTCTTGCCTCCTTCTCCCAATATACTGGGATTACAGGTATGAGCCACTGCACCCGGCTAAAGCTCATTTTCTTAATATCATATCACATTCTTTTGTAAACTTATTTTCTGTCTTTTCCAATATTTCAAATGAATATGCTCAGACATATAAAAAAGTTGGAAGAGTAGTACATATGTCTGTCAACCACTTAGGTTCAACAGTTAACATTTTGCCATATGAATTTGTATGTGTGGAACCATTTGAAAGTAAGCTGTGGACATCAAGACACTTAATCCCTATGTACTTGACTATGCATCCACTGAGAGCAAGTGCTTTTATCTACATTAATGTGATACCATCGTCACATTTAAAGAAATTAGCGATTCTTTTTTTTTTTGGAGTTGGAGTCTCACTCTATCACCCAGGTACAGTGACACACTCACGGCCACCCCCCAGCATCAACCTGCTGAGCTCAGGAGATCCTTCCACCTCAGCCTTCCAAGTAGTTGGAACTACAGGCATGTGCTACTGTACCTGGCTAATTTTTTTATCTGTTGTGAGATGAAGTCTTGCCAAGTTGCCCAGGCTGTTCTCGAACCCGTGGGCTCGGGCAATCCCCTCATCTGGGCCTCCCAAAGTGCTGGGGGATTACAGGCTTGAGCCACTGTGCCTGGCCAAAATGAACAATTCTTTAGTCATCTAATATTTGCCTATATTCAGATTTCCCCAGTTGTCTTAAAAGGTCTTATTTTATAGCTGTTTTTCCCCCTTCAAACTAAGATTCTTAGAGCAATATGTTTTTAAAAATATCTCTAATCTAGAATAGTTCCCTCACCTTCTCCCTTGACACTGACTGTTGAAGAAGTTGTCTTGTAGAGTGTCCCATTCTAGATTTGTCCAGTTGTTTCCTTCTGGCTAATGAAAAAATTTTTGAGATTGGGATATTGGGTCTTATTTATCTTTACTCTTACAACACATAACATTCTGTGCCTAATTAGCTTTCAATTGATGCTGGTTGAATGAATGAATATATACTTTTCTATAAAGACACTATGCTCAGAGTGGTTAGCGCTCACTCCTTTTTACATACAGGGGGTGAGAAGCATAGGTTACTTATTTCAAGTCAGAAATATAATTCCCTCTTAAAGCTATCAAGTAACTAAACATGTTTTAAGGCATGATTATTGGCAATATGTTTATTATCGGTTGTAGCATATAAAGCCTACTGCTTTGTAACCGTTCCACTTTCCATATTTTATAACACTGGGGAGTATGCAGATTTTTTATGTATTTTGAACTAATAACTTTCCCCTCCCCTCTTTTTTCCTTTTCCTGCCAGAAACAAGAGTACAGATTCAAGAGTCTGTAAGAGGAAAAGATGTTTTCATCATCCAAACCATTTCAAAGTGAGTAGTTATCCAGCAGAAATGTTGCTTTCTGGATTTCTTTTGGGGTATGAGTGATTAGAATAATGAGTTGGCTAGACAGGAAGAGTTACGGTAGTCTTAAAGTTGGTATATGTTACTCTGTTAATTTTCTGATATAGCTGTTGACTTTTACGTGTTCTTTCAGTGTTCCGGATGGGCAGAAATAACCAAGTATTGGAGTAGAGATTTTTTTTTTTCTGAGTCAGGGTCTCACCCTGTCGCTCATGCTAGAGTACAGCGGCATGATCATAACTCACTGCATCCTTGACCTCCTGCGCTCAGGCTATCCTGTCTCAGCCTCCTAAGTAGCTGAGACTACAGGTGTGCTACCACACCTGGCTAATTTTTTGATTTTTTGCAGAGACAAGGTCTCGCTAGGCTGGTCTTGCACTCCTGGGCTCAAGTAATCCTCCTGCCTCAGCCTCCCAAAGTGCTGGGATTACAGGTATGAGCTGGCATGCTGGGCCACTGCTCTTAATAATAAGAGACTCTATTGAGTTTTCTAACAATCAATAGCCAGAATTTTGTAAAACTTACAGGAAAGCACTTATAGTCCCTCCTCCCTCCTCATCCCTCCCCTCCAAAAAAAATGGGGGAGGGAAGATTTCTTATTTGGGGTTCCTTAAGCTCTAACTGCAGATCATTTAAAAGTGATTACCACTGGGCAACCCCTTCAGGTCTTCTCCCACTGTGGGAGCTTTTCTGTCTTCTCAATAAATCCTGCTTTCAAAAAAAATTGAAAAAATAAAATAAAAGTGATTACCCTGATTATCTTATTGTATGAGTTAGATGAACCGCAAAGATAAAGGACTACTAAAAGAATGTATATTCCTACTGGAGTGACATTTGACATACATGTGTTGTGGAAGTTGTTGGGGTCATGAGTACAGTGCAGTGGGGCTCTGTGACATTCTATAAAGGAAGGTGATCATATAGAGCCCTGCTTTCCATTGTGTGTTTGCCAGCAGGTGTCCCCAGCTACCTCTGTGCACAAAGTTCTTCACTCAGTGATTTTTGATAATGTCTAGAAATCAGTTTGTTTTTTTAGCCTGGAGAGTCTGAAAGTTGTTCCATGCTAAATTTGTGTTTTTATATATGTAAAATAGGTATACATATATACATATATATATATATATATAAGTACCAAAGAAAGGGAAGAAGGGCCAAATTTCTGGGGAGTTTAGTCTTAGAACACAAATACCTAAATTTTGAACATCTCTACCCTGGTGTTTGGTTCATTGGGATGAAGTCACAAGCTTTCCCCACCCCTAGCTCTCCTGGGAATAGGAGTAGCCCGGAACCTGTCATTCATTTCATCCCATCTTAGGAAGTGGGTGTGCCCTGAAGGAGGGGAGGGTGTGGCCGTCTTTGCCGGGTATGCTGGCTTCACCCTGTGCCTGACACCCTATCCTCAGCAGAGCTGGTGCTCACTGCCCCTGTTGCTACTCTCCTCTTTCTCGACCTTTTGCCAGCCATGGTGCCAGTGGAGGGCTCTCCTGTGACTGTACCTTACCCTTTACCTCTGGTGTCAGGTAGGGAAGGTGTAGACAAAGAATAGCTTATGCTGCTACTGACTTCTGGGTGTCTACAGTACTTTTACTTCCTCAGAGACAAGTGTGACTCCATTGGATAAACGCGCAGAGGTGGCATGGGTTAGACGAAAGGTTGAATAGGCATTGAGGACCCCACTGGACTTAGAATTCAGGATTTCAGAAGGATGACTGCCACTACTCCTCTCTTTAGTTGATCTGTTTCTTTCTTTTTGCTCATTTCAACAGTTATCCTCTGCCCTGCTGTTTGTCAGTTTTGTATTCCTTTAGTCATAACTACTCAGTACACCCTTCATTTTCTCTCTGTGTCTCATTTTACATTGTTCTGTATGGGCCATGACTTGGATTACTCAGGTTCTCAGCCTTGTCCAAGTTGCAGAGTCTAGATGTCATGTCTTCATTCAAATATCTTGAAATAGTTAACATTGAGATTTGGTTTTGTCAGATACTTCCTTTTTTTTTTTTTTTTGAGTTGGTGTCTCACTCTGTCACCCAGGCTGGAGTGCAGTGGCATGCTCATAGCCACCCTAGTGTCGACCTACTGGGCTCAGGCCATCCTTCCACCTCAGCCTTCCAAGTAGCCAGAACTACTAGTGTGCGCTACTGTGCCCAACTAACTTTTTGATTTATGGTAGAGATGAGGTCTCACCATGTTGCCCAGGCTGATCTTGAACCTGCAGAGTCAGGCAGTCCACTCATCTCAGCTTCCCAAAGAGCTGAGATTATAGGCTTGAGCCACCATGCACGGCCTGTTAGATACTTCTTATACTTCATTTATTTTGTTTTTATTTATTTATTTATTTATTTATTTATTGAGTTGTGGTCTCACTCTGTCGCCCAGACTGTAGTGCAGTGGCACACTCCCAGCCACCACAACCTCGACCTACTAGGCTCCAGCAATCCTTCTGCCTCAGCCTTCCAAGTAGCTGGAACTACAGGCGTTCACTACTGCGCCCGGCTAATTTTTGATTTATTATAGCCCAAGTTGCCTGGGCTGGTCTGGAACCCACGGACCAGACAGTCCATTCACCTCGGCCTCCCAAAGTGCTGGGATTACAGGCTGAGCCACCGAGCCTGGCCTATACTTCATTTTAATATAGACTAGTGGACCTGGGCTCGGTGCTCAGCCTGTAATCCCACGCCTTTGAGAGGATGAGGTGAGTGGATTGCCTGAGCCCGCAGGTTCGAGACCCGCCTGGGCAGGCGAAACCTCATCTCTACAATAAAATAAAAAAAATTAGCCGGGCTTGGTAGTGCATGCCTGTAGTTCCAGCTACTCCGAAGGCTGAGGTGGAAGGATCGCCAGAGCCCAGCAGGTCGAGGCTGCGGGAGCGGCCACTGCACTCCAGTCTGGGCGACAGAGTGAGACTCCAACTCAAAGAAAAAAAAAAAAAAAAGAAAAATATATATATATATATATATATATATATATGTATAGACTAGTGGTGGGCACTAAAAGTATAAGAAATATTTTATTTTATTTTTTTACCGTGGTGGGGGGGTGGTTTAGAGAAACCCCGAGGCTTCTTCAATTCAGCATATCAAAACACCATATTTTCAGATGTCAGTTTCTGAACCCCCATAGAGGTAAGACTATGTAATAATAGCAACAGCAATAACAAAAATCAGATAAAAAATAAAATATTTGAACATTTATATGGAGTAGAGGGTAAAGAAAAACTGTCTGTCAGAGTAGCACATAGTTTCTGGAACAAAGCAAATGAATTTCTATTCACTTACTTGAAATTGCAGAGGAGGGAAGTCCTGTAAAGCTTCTAGTAAGAAACGGTTATTAAAGGAAATTCAGTTGCAGTGCTGTTATTACAAATGAAAGCATGAAAATAAAAATATAATGATAGCCTCTTTAGGGTCATCTTTATTGTTTCATTTTAGTGAATATACAATTTTTTATTTGGGCTGGGCATAGTGGCTCATGCCTGTAGTCCCCGCACTTTGAGAGGCTGAGGCAGGAGGATGGCTTGAGCCTGGGAGTTTGAAACCAATCTGGGCAACATAGTGAGACCTCATCTCTACAAAATAAAAATAAAAAAATTAGCCAGGCATGGTGACACTGACCTGTGGTCCCAGCTACTTGGAACTGAGATAGAAGGATTGCCTGAGAACAGGAAGTCAGTGCTGTGGTAAGCCATGATCGTGCCACTGCACTCCAGCCTGAGTGACAGTGTGACTTTGACTTAAAAAAAAAAAAAAAATTTTTAATGCAAAAATGTTTTAATAAATGGTCCTGACCTCTGTCTCATAAATCTATTTTCTCCATAAGGGTATAAGATTTTTCACCTGGAAAACCAGTAGTTTGTTTCTTTTTCTTCTTCTTCTTTTTCTTTGTTTTTTTTTAATTTATTTTTCTTTTTTTTTTATTTTTTGAGTTGGAGTCTCACTCTGTCGCCCAGACTGGAGTGCAGTGGCCGCTCCCTGCCACCACAGCCTCGACCTGCTGGGCTCCAGCGATCCTTCTGCCTCAGCCTTCCAAGTAGCTGGAACTACAGGCGCGCGCTACCACACCCGGCTAATTTTGATTTATTGTAGAGATGAGGTCTCGTCAAGTTGCCCAGGCGGGCCTTGAACCTGTGGGCCTCGAATCCACTCACCTCGGCCTCCCAAAGTGCTGGGATTACAGGCTGAGCCACCAAGCCTAGCCTCTTTTTTTTTAAAAAGCAAAGTTTATTAGAGAAAGAAGAGGGAAAAGATAGAAAGACATGTATGGGCAAGAGAAACTGCCTTTTTCTTTCTTTTCTTTTTTTTTTTTTTTTGAGTCGGAGTCTCACTCTGTCATCCAGGCTGGAGTGTAGTAGATTTTTTTGGTAAAGGTCAAGTCTCCCTATGTTGCCTAAGCTGATATTGAACTCCTGGACTCAAGCAATCCTCTCACCTCAGCCTCCCAAAGTAGTTGGAGTCTCACTCTGTTGCCCAGACTGGAGTGCAGTGGCCGCTCCCGGCCACCGCAGCCTCGACCTGCTGGGTTCCAGCGATCCTTCTGCCTCAGCCTTCCAAGTAGCTGGAACTACAGGCGTGTGCTACCATGCCCGGCTAATTTTTGATTTATTGTAGAGATGAGGTCTCGCCAAGTTGCCAAGGCGGGTCTCGAACCCGTGGGCTCAGGCAATCCACTCACCTCAGCCTCCCAAGGCATGGGATTACAGGCTGAGCCACCGAGCCGGACTTGTTTATTTCTTCTTAAAAGATACTTCCACCAGGAAAGGCAGAGAGGGTACTAGAACTGTTGTTTGAAATTCAAGGCAGCTCCTCTGTGGCCAATGCATGTCTGTCCTTAACCTCTTCCTGGGTAGATCTATCAAGGTGCAAAATATTTAATTTTAATTTAATTTTATTTTTTGAGTTGGTGGTCTCACTCTGTCACTCAGACTCATGGCTCACTGCAGCCTCGACCTCCTGGGTTCAGCCTCCCGGGGAGCTTGGGACTACAGGCACATGACACCATGCCTGGCACATTTTTCAATTTTTTTGTAGGGATAAGGTCTCACTGTGTTGCCCAGGCTGATCTTGAACTCCTGGGCTAAAGCAGTCCTCTTGCCTTGTCCTCCCAAAGTGCTAGGATTACAGACGTGAGCCACTGTGCCCAGTCAAAACATTTTAAAATTAAGAAAATTCCATCCATTGACTGAATTTTTCCTGTAATAAGACAGTCGTGATTTGAGTTGGGTGGTAGAAAGCCTTGTTCCAACTCCCCGAAAAGTGATGCTCTTGGGATTGTGTCTGGGCATCTCAGAGTGACTTCACACTCACTGTCATCCCTCTACTGTTATCCTTCCCTAGAATGCTTTTCTGAAAGGCTCATCAGATGTCAGGCTTGTTGGAGAGTAAAGAAACGTCAGACGTTCCCTTTCCATTCACTCATTCATTCATTAACAAGTACTTATTTTGAGTGTCTGTTATATGCTAGTTACAGTTAGTTACAGGTGTGTGAGATGTCTTAATGATGACAACAGCGCAAGATCCTTGTCCTTGGGGAGCTTATATTCTGAAGGAGAAAGACACAAAGTGAGCATGATAAGTGGACTAGATTATCTAGTATGTCAGAAGGTGATGGGTACTCCCTCAGCTCAGTGAGAAATTGAGAGTGACTGTGGCAAGAGACAAGATAGGCCTCATCACCAAGGTGACATTTGAGTAAAGGCCAGAGAAGGTGAGGGAGTGAGCCAGGTGACTAGGCAGGGAGGAGGGCATTCCAGGCAGTGGGAACACCTAGAGCAAGACCCTCAGTGGCAGGGAGTGGCCCATGGGAGACTGACAGAGTCAAGTGTGGCTGACTGAGAGGGGGTGTAGAGCAGGGGTGGACGGGGCAGATTATGAAGCTTGGGCCAGAGGTACAAATTTTAGAGTCACCAGCATTTATAGAACTGTAAAATTGTATGAGAAGCCCAAGGGATGAAGGGAGACAAGAACGGAACAAGTGAACAAGTCCTAGGGGCGGGGGCTGGGGAGAGGAGGAAAAGAAACCACGAAATGCTAGGGGAGACTGAAGAGGGGTGTCCTGGAGGTCAAGTGAACGAGGTGCATTAGGGGACAGGGATGAACAGCTGTATCAGATGCTGCTCAGGAGTCAAGAAAGGGAACTGACCAGGGGAGTTAGCCACCTGGAGGTCATTGATGACTTCACTGAGCACAGAGCTTCATTAAGGATGTGTTTGGGGGAGAATGAGAGCAGATGAATCAGAAACTGCAAGTGTAGACACTCTCTTGAGATGTCAGCAAAGGGGAGCAAAGACATGAAGCAGTGGGGAAAGTGGTTATGAGTTTTTTGTTTTGTTTTGTTGGAGCGCCGTAGCACAATCATGGCTTACCACAGCCTCTTTCTCCTTAGCTCAGGCAATCCTTCCACCTCAGCCTCCTGAGTAGCTCGGACTCTAGGTGTACAACACCACACTCAGCTAATTTTTAAATTTTTTTTGTAAAGATGAGATCTCACTGTGTGGCCCAGGCTGGATGAGTTGTTTTTGTTTGTTTGGTTGGTTGGGTTTTTTTTAGTTGGAGTCTTACTTTGTCACCCAGGCTGGAAGGCAGTGGCACGCTCCTGGCCCCCACAGCCTCGACCTGCTGGGTCGAGGCCACCTCAGCCTTCCAAGTAGCTGGAACTACAGGCTCGCACCACCATGCCTGGCTATGGATGAGTTGTTTTTAACAGAAGTAACAATGTAGGGAATGAGCCAGGGGTGTAATGAGTTGGTGGTGGAGGTAGGAGAGGGAGAATTGCTGGAGCAATGTCTTCCTGTAGCTATGTAATTTAGAGGGGTTAATTTTAGGGTATCTATCATTCCTCTGATGACTGAGAAAGCAGACCAACTCGCAGGGTTTAGGCACACCCATGGACACTGTTTAGACAGTATTTTTCTCAGCAAAAAAGAAAGTAGAGCCGGGCTCGGTGGCTCAGCCTGTAATCCCACGCCTTTGGGAGACTGAGGTGAGTGGATTGCCTGAGCCCGCGGGTTCGAGACCCGCCTGGGCAACGAGACCTCATCTTAAAAGATCAGCCGGGCGTGGTAGCGCGCGTCTGCAATTCTGGCTACCGGAAGGCTGAGGCGGAAGGATCGCTGGAATCCAGCAGGTCAAGGCTGCGGTGGCCGGGAGCGGCCACTGTACTCCAGTCTGGGCGACAGAGTGAGACTCCAACTCAAAAAAAAAAGAAAGTAGGGTCATTGGCTGAGAGTGAATGTGGGGAAGCTGATAGAGGCCTGAGAAGAAAGACCTTGTTGATTTCCTTTTCATGTCTTACGCCTTAAGTCTTGTGGAGGCTGATGCTTGTTGGAACAGGGAGATATTATTGCAGATCCCTTGATGGAACTCTGTGTCTTGGCTGCAGGGATGTAAACACCACCATCATGGAGCTCCTGATCATGGTGTATGCATGCAAAACCTCTTGTGCCAAGAGCATCATTGGCGTGATCCCCTACTTTCCTTACAGCAAGCAGTGCAAGATGAGAAAAAGGGGCTCCATCGTCTCGAAATTGCTGGCTTCCATGATGTGCAAAGCTGGTAAGTAAAAATGGCAGATAATTGACAGTTGGGGGCCTGGGTGTTTTCATTCTACTTTAGAAATTTCAAAATATTCAGTTATTTTAATTAGGATCCTTAGACTAGGCCAGGCTCGGTAGCTCAGCCTGTATCCCAGTGCTCTGGGAGGCCGAGGTGAGTGGATTCCCTGTGCCCACGGGTTCGCGACCCACCTGGGCAACTTGGCGAGACCTCATCTCTACAATAAATCAAAAATTAGCGGGGTGTGGTAGTGCGTGCCTGCAGTTTCAGCTACTTGGAAGGCTGAGGCAGAGGGATCGCTGGAGCCCAGCAGGTCGAGGCTGCCGTGGCCGGGAGCATGCCACTGCACTCCAGTCTGGGCAACAGAGTGTGACTCCAACTAAAAAAAAAAAAAAAAAAGAAATGAAGCATCCTTAGACTAAATATAGTGATGCAGCTTTTAAAGACAATTAGTTTATAATGAGAAGACAATGCAGTGAATTCTCTCTTTTCTCAGCTAAAACACAAATGTAATGACTTATTTTTTTTAACTTCTTTGTTTTAAAATTGTGTTGCTATGACAGCTTATAGTATATTAAAATTGTTTGGAAAGGAGAGAAGTCATTCTGAACCCCACTGCCGAAGTCAAACAAGGCAACTATTTTTTCTTTAGCCTCTTTTTCTCAGGATAGATAGGCATACTTTTTTAATTTTTAAAAAAATTAGTAAAATGTATTTATTTGTTTGTTTGTTTGTTTTTAGAGATAGGGTCTTGGTATGTTCCCCAGGCTGGACTCCTAGGCTCAAGCCATCCTCCTGTCCCAGCCTCCTGAATATAGTACAGGCATGTGTTGCTACACCAGGCTCACATAGGCCTACTTTGTAAACCATATATATTGTGTTAGACATTTTCAGGTAACATCTAAGAATTTCCCCTTGTCTCTAAGTAATCTTCATAATTTTGGGAGGGTTTTTTGGGGTTTTTTTGAGTTAGCATCTTATCTCACTCTATCACCCAGGCTGGAGTGCAGTGGCACGCTCATGACCACCACAGCCAATACCTACTAGCCTCAGAGGATCCTTCTGCCTTAGCCTTCCAATTAGCTGGAATTACAAGCATGCACTGACACGTCTAGCTTATTTTTTTGATTTATTGTAGAGATGAGGTCTCGCTAGGTTACCCCTGAGCTCAGGCAATCCTCTCACCTTGGCCTCCCAAAGTGCTGGGATTACAGGCTTGAGCCACCACGCCTGGCCATAGTTTTTATTGTGTATGTGTGTAGACACATTTGTGTATGTGTGCTTATACATGTGTATTTGATTATAGAAGGTACATATCACAAAGTATTTGCACAGAAATAAAAAAATAGCAAGTTCCTTTATCACTGCATTTGAACATGTGTACTTACTCTAGAACTTTCTAAGGTGGTGTTCCAGTAAAGGCAAAAACAAAGTAAAATTTTCAAAAACCCAAATTCCAGCAACCTCAGCAGTGTACCCCATTGAAAATACCATGACAGGGAACACGTTGGCTCATTGACTCTTCTGGAAAGATTCCATCTGCCCTTCCAGCCTTGCCCTTTGGTTGGCTACCAGGCTCACTTTCCTGTTCTTTTGGGCAAATATTGCTTTTTTTTTTTTTTTTGAGTAGGAGTTTCACTCTGTCACCCAGGCTGGAGTGCAGTGCCATGGTCACAGCCACCGCAACCTCAACCTGCTGAGCTCAGGCATTCCTTCTGCTTCAGCCTTCCAAATAGCTGGAATCACAGATGCACACAACCATACCTGGCTAATTTTTCTTGATTTATTGTAGAGACCGGGTCTCGTCAAGTTGCCCAGGTTGGTCTCAAACCTGTGGGCTCTGGGATTACAGATGTGAGCCACCAGCAAATATTGCTTTAAAAATTTTTTATTTTATTTCATTTTTTTTTGAGTCAGAGTCTCACTCCGTTGCCCAGGCTGGAGTGCAGTGGCACGCTCACAGCTACCTCAGCTTCCACCTACTGGGCTCATGTGATCCTTCTGCCTCAGCCTTCCAAATAGCTGAAACCACAGGTGTGTGCCACCACAGCTGACTAATTTTTTGATTTGTTGTAGAAACGAGATCTCAACATGTTGCTCAGGCTGGTCTTGAACCCCCGAGGCAGTCCTCTTATCTCCGCCTCCCAAAGTCTAGGATTACAGACTTGAGCCACAGCACCTGGCTTTAAAAAAACTTTCAGCCGGGCTTGGTGGCTCAGCCTGTAATCCCGCGCCTTTGGGAGGCTGAGGTGAGTGGATTGCCTGAGCCTGCGGGTTCGAGACCCGCCTGGGCAGCGAGACCTCATCTCTACAATAAATAAAAAAATCAGCCGGGCATGGTAGCGCATGCCTGTAATTCTGGCTACTTGGAAGGCTGAGGCGAAAGGATCGCCGGAGCTCAGCAGGTCGAGGCTGCGGTGGCCGGGGAGCGGCCACTGCACTCCAGTCTGGGCGACAGAGTGAGACTCCAACTCAAAAAATAGAAATAAAAAATAAAAAAAACTTTCAGACCAAATTTTTCCTATACTTTTCTGGGATCATTTCAAAATCCTTTAAGGACACAATGAGAGTGAAGGCTCTTTATTTTCCTTAATATCTAGGCAGGTGTGTTTGTCTTGATATCTTACGATTTTTCCTTGCCTGTTAAGGAAACTTCAAGGAGATAATTTACTATAACAAAAGTTTAAGAGAATTTTCTGTATTATTATCATCTTTGCTATTTCAAGACTTTATTTTTATTTAATTATTTATTTGTGGAGGTCTTCCGATGTTGCCTACACTGGTCTTGAGCTCCTAGGCTCAAGCAGTTCTCTTGCCTTGGCCTCACAAAGTGCTAGGATTACAGTCATGAGCCACTGCGCCTGGTCTTAAGACTTTAATATGAAGATCACATATCTCATATACTAAAAACTGAAAAACAAAAGTGCTGAGTTTTTTTTTTAATGGGAGAGCAATTTTTAAATAGTAGTTTATTATATATAGTATTTTGTTTTATACAGTATTTTATGCAGTACTTATTTCACACAGTGAAACTTGTTTTAAAACTATTTATGTGCTTGTGTCTACTTTATTTCCAAAGGTCTGACTCATCTTATTACTATGGATTTACACCAGAAGGAAATTCAGGGCTTCTTCAATATTCCCGTTGATAATTTAAGAGCATCTCCATTCCTATTACAGTATATTCAAGAAGAGGTAAGCTAGCTCCAATTTTTATTTTAATGTTCTGATTAAGGTTGAAAAGTAAATTTCCTTGGGCTGCCCCTAAAGGATTAAAAGCTTAATGTATTCTGCTTAAAGTACTATTGTTAAAATTTATTTATTTATTTATTTATTTTGAGTTGGAGTCTCACTCGGTCGCCCAGACTGGAGTGCAGTGGCCGCTCCCGGCCACCGCAGCCTCGACCTGCTGGGCTCCGGCGATCCTTCCGCCTCAGCCTTCCAAGTAGCTGGAACTACAGGCGTGCACTACCACGCCTGGCTGATTTTTTGCTTTATTGTAGAGATGAGGTCTTGCCAAGTTGCCCAGGTGGGTCTCGAACCCGCGGTCTCAGGCAATCCACTCGCCTTGGCCTTCCAAAGCGCTGGGATTACAGGCTAAGCCACCAAGCCCGGCCTATTGTATTTTATTAACGTAGTTAGGTGTATTTTTAAAAATTCTTGGCCTGGCAGAGAGGCTCAGTTTGTAATCCCAGCACTTTGGGAGGCTGAGGCGAGTGGTTTGCCTGAGCCCGTGGGTTTCAGTCCAGACGGGCAACTTAGTGAGACCTTGTCTCTACGATACATCAAAAATTAGCCAGGCATGGTAGCGCACACCTATAGTTCCGGCTACTTGGAAGGCTGAGGCAGAAGGATGACCAGAGCTCAGCAGGTCAAAGCTGGGGTGACCATGAGTGTGCCACTGCACTCCAGCCTGGGCAACATAGAGAGATTCCAACTAAAAAAAAAAAAATCTCAATCTGTAATTTAATTATTTTGCTAAACTCTTAAAACTGCTTTTTTTTTTGGACCTCAAGGACTTAGAATTGGACTAATCATAATCGTTGCAAGTAATTTACGCTTATCATTGGCCCTTGCTTGGTTCTGGCCCTTTTTTATATATCCATCTATCCACTCTATCTCTCTGTCCATTCACTTGTAGTCAGCAGCTCTGATCCTTCCACCCAGCGAAGAAACTAGAATGATTATAGTAACTTCGAGCTGCTCATTTGCTCCTTCTCTTTCTCATCCCTGCTTCCTTCCACTCAAGGGAACACCATCCTGAAGGATATTGGATTTGTCAAATGCTTTTATCAATTGAGCTGATCATGTAGTTTTTTCCTCCTTTCATTCTATTAATGTGGTGCATTGTATTGATTTTTCTCATGTTGAACCATCCTTGTATCCTGGAGTAGTTTAAACTTGTATAATTTTAATATGGTCATATTTGTTATTTGATATAAAAGCTACCACTTTTGTTACTTACTATTTAAGAAGCCTTTAACAAGCCGGGCTCAGTGGCTCAGCCTGTAATCCCGCGCCTTTGGGAGACTGAGTTGAGTGGATTGCCTGAGCTCACGGGTTCGAGACCTGCCTGGGCAACTTGGTGAGACCTCATCTCTACAATAAATAAAAATAAAAAAAAATTAGCCGGGCGTGGTAGCGCGTACCTGTAGTTCCAGCTACTTAGAAGGCTGAGACGGAAGGATTGCCGAGCACAGCTGGTCGAGGCTGCGGTGGCTGGGAGCGGCCACTGCACTCCAGTCTGGGCAACAGAGTGAGACTTCAACTCAAAAAAAAAAAAAAAAAAGAAGTCTTTAACATAACAGCTTGTTCTTTCTGATGTGTATTGTTTTCTATGTTAACCTATGAAAAGGCAGTATACCTGGTTTTATTAAAGAGTCCTTTCAAGTCTCCTTTTATTTGTTTTATTAACTGTTTTTGTTGGTTGTTACATCTTTTCTTGGCTGAGTTTGGTGATGTTTGGTAATACTTAATGAGACAAGGAAGTTCATTAAACAGTTTATAAGGATTTCCAGCAAAAACAATGAAAGTGCCCAAATGAAAATGGATTTTGTTGCCTTACTCTCTGAGTGTTGGATAAATTAGACATTCCTATAGCTACAACTGATCCATATAATTATGCTAGATGCACCTGTACTAGATCCTTCTTCAAGTTATCAGTTTTTTTGTTCACTTACTAAGTAGTTATTAATTATTGCTTCTTATGTAATAGGCATTTGTATGGTGCTAGATGTTATTAACCTCTTATTAAAATTAATTGGGGTAATTGTGAAAAAAAAGTAATGAGAATATGTTTGAATGAAATAATATAATTCATTAAAATAGCTAAATTTCAGGAACATAATTTGAAAATATTGCCAAGATGAAGTCAGAAACAGTAAACCACCACTCAGCTTATAAATAGTTCTGCTGTACTCTTAGACCTTAATAATAGGTGCATCTTTGATTATAATCATCACTAGCACAGAGTATGAGAATTTTCAACAGAAAAGGGACTCTAAAGCAGCTGACATTTTAGTTGTTTTTTAAAGGGCTCTTAGTATTTTTTTTTTTTTTTTTTTTTTTGAGCTGGAGTCTCACTCTGTCGCCCAGGCTGGAGTGCAGTGGCACACTCACAGCCACCCCAGCACCTGCTGGGTTCAGGTGATCCTACCACCTCAGCCTTCCAGGCAGCTGGAACTGCAAGCACATGCTACCATGTCTAGCTAATTTTTTGATTTATTGTAGAAATGAGGTCCTGCTAAGTTGCCCAGGCTGTTCTCAAATCTGTAGGTTTAGGTAATCCACTCACGTCGGCCTCCAAAAGTACTGGGATTACAGGCTTGAGCCACTGGGCCTGGCTGCTCTTAATATATATATATATTTTTTAATGATCTGGGATTTGTGACCATGGTGGGAGAAGAAGGAAGGGGATCTTTTTTTTTTTTTTGAGTTGGAGTCTCACTCTGTCGCCCAGACTGGAGTGCAGTGGCCACTCCCAGCCACCACAGCCTCGATCTGCTGGGCTCCGACGATCCTTCCGCTTCAGTCTTCTGAGTAGCTGGAACTACAGGCGCGTGCTACCACGCCTGGCTAATTTTTGATTTATTGTAGAGATGAGGTCTCACCAAGTTGCCCAGGCGGGTCTCGAACCTATGGGCTCAAGCAGTCCACTCACCTCAGCCTCCCAAAGCGCGGGATTACAGGCGGAGCCACTGAGCCTGGCTGGAAGAGGGCCTTAATATGTTTTTTTTTTTTCTTTTTCAGTTGGAGTCTTACTCTGTCGCCCAGACTGGAGTGCAGTGGCCGCTCCCGGCCACCGCAGCCTCGACCTGCTGGGCTCCGGCGATCTTTCTGCCTCAGCCTTCCGAGTAACTGGAACTACAGGCGTGCGCTACCACAACCGGCTGTTTTTTTATTTATTATAGAGATGAGGTCTCGCCAAGTTGCCCAGGCGGGTCTTTTAAAAATAGTTTTGGAGCCAGGCTCGGTGGCTCAGCCTGTAATCCCGCGCCCTTGGGAGGCTGAGGTGAGTGGATTGCCTGAGCCCGCAGGATTGAGACCCTCCTGGGCAGGCGAGACCTCATCTCTACAATAAAATCAAAAAATTAGCCCAGCGTGGTAGCACGCGCCTGTAATTCCGGCTACTCGGAAGGCCGAGGCGGAAGGATCGCCGGAACCCAGCAGGTCAAGGCTGCGGTGGCCGGGAGCGGCCACTGCACTCCAGTTTGGGCGACAGAGTGAGACTCCAACTCACACACACACACACAAAGTTTTGGGCCAGGCATGGTGGCTCATGCCTATAATCCCAGCACTTTGGGAGACCGAGGTGGGAGGATTGCTTGAGTCTAGGCATTTAAGACTAGCCTAGGGGCAACCCCTTCTGGTCTCCTCCCACTGTGAGAGCTTTTCTGTCCTCTCAATAAAACCTGCTTTCTAAAAAAAAAAAAAAGACCAGCCTAGGCAACATAGTGAGACCTCTTCTCTATGCATTGTGATAGTGCTATGGGTCTGTAGTTCCAGCTACTTGGGAGGCTGAATCTGGTGAATCGCTTAAGCCCAGGGGTTTGAGGCTGCAGTGACATATGATTGTGTTACTACACTCACTTCAGAGTGACACCGCAACTCAAAAAATAAAAAATAAATAGCTCTGGGCTGATTGTCCATTAACAAATTGGTTTCTTCAGCGTGTCATAACTGCAATATGTTAAAAAGTCATCTGTGTGGACTGCAGGAATTTGGAATTTCACAATTTACTTGGATTTAAATTGGATGGGTATCATCCTTGTACGGTGAAATTATATGTAAGTAGGATTCATAAGAGGACTTCCTACTGACTTTATAAAACTATCTTTGCACTGCATTATCTATATTGCTAGCATAGAGATATGAACTAATCATTAATTATCCCTACTTTTTTCTTAAAAGGAATCTGTGTGGCTTATACCTTAGTTATTTTTTTCCCTAGGTAGGTGTTTCTACATTTTCCAAAGGAGAATTTTACTCTGAACTTTTTCTTTTTTTGGAAAACTTTCAAGTGACCAGATACGTTTTTAGTGAATGTTCCTTTTTGTTGATTGTTGGAATGGCCACTTAGAAACATGCAGTAATTCCCAACCTCTTGTCTGTCACAGATCCCGGATTACAGGAATGCAGTCATTGTAGCCAAGTCTCCAGCCTCGGCCAAGAGGTAGGTGGGATCTTCTGACCTCTCCTTTGTTTTGCCTGTAAGGTTTCTATCCTTGATTGAGTCCCAGGTGTTATAAACTGGGCTTCAGTGGTTCCCACTGGTATTGCTTATTTTTCTTTTCTTTTTTTTTTTTTTTTTGAGTTGGAGTCTTACTCTGTTGCCCAAACTGGAGTGCAGTGGCCGCTCCCAGCCACCGCAGCCTCGACCTGCTGGGCTCTGGCGATCCTTCTGCCTCAGCCTTCCAAGTAGCTGGAACTACAGGCGCGCACTACCGCACCCAGCTAATTTTTTGATTTATTGAAGAGATGAGGTCTCACCAAGTTGCCCAGGCGAGTCCTGATGCTTATTTTTCTTACATGGACTGATGATTTAGGATTGTTTTGCTAATTATGTAAATATTTTAGTTTCTTCTTTTTGTTTTCCCTAATCTCAGTCTATGACTACCAGTCATAATTCTTTTTTTTTTTTTTTTTTTTTTAATATTTAGAGACAGGATCTCACTCTGTCACCCAGGCTAGAGTGCAGTGATATGATCATAGCTCACTCTAACCACAATTTCCTGGGCTCAGGTAATCCTCCTGCCTCAACCTCCTGAGTGGCTGGGACTTTGCTACCATGCCTGGCTTTTTTTTTTTTTTTTAATTTTTAGAAATTTTCATAGAGATGCGTTCTCACTTTGTTTGTTGCCCAGACTGGTATTGAACTCCTGGCTTCAAGCAATCCTCCTGCCTTGGCCTCAGAAAGAACTGGGCTTACAGATGTGAGCCACTGTACCACTGTACCCAGTCCTAGTCATATTTCTTGACCAAAGCCATCCAAGTCTGGGGAATGTGATCTAGCACTCCCCACACCCAGATTGGCAACCATTTGTCAACTTTCAAGTCTGGCATTTCAAATACAAATATACTTTGTTGTGTTTACTGCCTCTTATGTAAAGAACTTAGTAATTTATTAACAGAATTATATCCTGGTGAGAGGCCACTTATTTGTGTTATAAGGTGACATTTTACAAAACTAAAATACCATGAGGTATACAAAAGGGGCAGCTCTGAGGGTAGAGCAAGTTCCATGTAACCTGAAGTAATAATGAATCACTAATGCCCACTTAAAATTGTATTTTGTGCTATAACAAAAAATACTTTACAAAAAAATATTGTATTTTGGTTGAGTGGATTTCATATACCAGTGTTGTGGAGAAGCCACTTTACTGGCAAGAGAAAGAACAAAATCACATGTAGGAATAAAGATTTTTTTCCTTAAAAAGTCCTTTTAAAATTATTTCCCAGTTGAATACCTTTGCATGCTGGATCACTGTTGAGTCCTATAGAAAGAAAGAAAGTGTAAGATTTCTTTACCATGGGTCAGGGACTGTTAATATTGAAGGATGGGAGTGGGAAGGGGGAGAAAAGAAATTTGAAGGATGAGCCGGGCTCAGTGGCTCAGCCTGTAATCCTAGCGCTTTGGGAGACTGAGGTGAGTGGATTGCCTGAGCCCCCAGGTTCGAGACCCGCCTGGGCAACTTGGCAAGACCTCACCTCTACATAAAATCAAAAATTAGCAGGGTGTGGTAGCGTGTGCCTGTAGTTCCAGCTGCTTGGAAGACTGAGGCGGAAGAATTGCCAGAGCCCCAGCAGGTCGAGCCTGCGGTGGCCAGGAGCAGCCACTGCACTCCAGTCTGGGCGACGGAGTGAGACTCCAACTCAAAACAAATAAACAAAAACAAACAAACAAACAAAAAAGAAATTTGAAGGATGGAGGAGAACTTGCACACAGTAAGACATTGATTAAAAGATGTAGTTTGGCGTTATCAATTAAGGATAGAACTTAGTAGATAAACATAGTATATTAAATAAAATGAGTTGGCATTTGGGATCAAAGCATTTTGTGGACTTGTGGCTGACCACCCAGCACAGCCAGGTCTGCACCCACCCATGTGTCCTTCAAGAAGCTGTATTATTGGGTCTTCTCTTTGTCCATTTGATTAAGTCATAGGAAACCTTGACTGATTTTGGAATATAAACATTTCAAATGGCTTTTTCAAACACTTCTTCAAAGGCTGAATTAATTTTAATTTAGTAATTTATTTTTCTCTGATATACATGCTTTTTAAAAATTAAGGTTAAAAAATCAAATAGCATACAAATAATCATTTTACAATATAGAATCTACTGGCATTTAGTGCATTCACAGTGTGGTACAACCACATCTGTCTCTACTTCAAAACTTTTTCATCATCCCAAAGAGCACCCTGTACCATAAAGTTATCACTCCCTGTCTCTTGGCAGCCACTAATATGCTTTCTCTCTGTGGATTTGCCTGTTCTGGACATTTCATATAAATGGAATCACAGAACATGTGGCCCTTTGTGTTTGGTTTCTTTCACTTAGCATGTTTTCAAGGTTCACCCATGGTTCAGCATGAATTGGTACTTCATTCCTTTTTCTGACTGAATCATACTCCATTGTATGTATATACTACAGTTTGTTTTTCCATTCATCTGTTGATAGACTTTTGTGTTGTTTTTATCTTTTGGCTATTATGGATAGCACTGCTGTAAACATTATGTATAAGTTTCTGTGTGGACACATGTTTATTTCCTGTGGATATGTACTAGGATTGGAAATGCTGGCTCCTGTGGTAGTTTTATGTGTTTCGAAGAACTACCATACTATTTTCGACAGCAGCTGTCTCATCTTACATTCCCATTAGCAGTGTATGAGAGTTTCAGTTTCTCCACATCTTTACCAACACTTTTCAAATTTTCTTCCTTATAACAATTCTAGTGAGTGTGAAGTGTTATATGTACGATTGTGGTTTTGTTTTGTATTTCCCTAATGACTAATGATGTTGAGTATCTTTCCATGTACTCGTTGGCCGTTTGTATATCTTTGGAGAAATGATTATTTAAATCTTTTGCCCATTTTATAATTGGTTGTTTGTTTTTGTTGAGTTGTAAGTGCTCTTTATATATTTTGGATACTAGACCCTTATCAGATACATGATTTGCATATATTTTTTCGCATTCTGTAGGCTGTCTTTTCACTATCTTATTTTTTTTTTTTTGCAGTGGCTCCCGGCCACTGCAGCCTCGATCTGCTGGGCTCCAGCGATCCTTCCACCTCAGCCTTCCAAGTAGCTGGAACTACAGGAACGCGCTACCATGCCCAGCTAATTTTTGATTTTATTGTAGAGATGAGGTCTCACCAAGTTGCCCAGGTGGGTTTTGAACCCGCAGGCTCAGGCAGTCCACTCACCTCAACCTCCCAAAGAGCCTAGCTTTTTTTTTTTTTTTTTTGAGGAGTCTCACTCTGTTGCCCAGGCTGGAGTACAGTGGCACACTCATGGCCACCACAGCCTTGGCCTGCTGTGCTCAGGCGATCCTTCCACCTCAGCCTTCCAAGTAGCTGAAAGTATAGGCACATATCACCAGACCCAACTAATTTTTTTATTTATTGTAGAGACAAGGTCTCGCTAAGTTACCCAGGGTGGTCTCGAACTCCTAGACTCAGGCAGTCTTCTCACCTCCGTCTCCCAAAGTGCTGGATTTACAGACATGAACCACTATGCCCAGCTGAATTAGTTTTTATAGAGAGAGTAAGGTAGGCGTCTAGCTTTATGTGAATATCCAGTTGTCGTAGCACTTTTTCCCCATTTTTTTGCCTTTGTTCTTTTTTCAAAAATAAGTTGTTTATATTTATGTAGGTCTATTTCTGGGCTCTATATTTTGCTCAATGATCTATTTGCCTATTCTTTTGTCAATACCATGCTGTCTTGATTATTATAGCTTTATAATAATCTATCTTGAAGTTTGGAACGACTTTATTCTTGTTCTTCAATTTTGTGTTTGGTATTCTGGGTCTTTTGCTTTTTCATACAAACTTTAGAGTCACTTTGTTAATATCCACAAAATAGCTTGCTGGGAATTTTGATTGGGATTGTGTTAAATCTATAGATTAAGATGTGAAGAACTGACATTTTGACAGTACTGAGTCTTCCTATTTAGTTCTTTGATTTCTGCCTTCAGAGTCTTGTAGTTTTCTTCATATAGATCTTGTACACATTTTCTTGTATTATGCCTAAACATTTCTTTAGGCATTCTCTATTTATTTATGTATTTATTATTATTTTTTGAGTTGGAGTCTCACTCTTGTTGCCCAGGCTGGAGTGCAGTGGCATGCTCACAGCCACTGCAGCCTCCACCTGCTGGGCTTAGGTGATTCTTCTGCCTCAGCCTCCCAAGTAGCTGGAACTACAGATGCATGCCCCTATGCCCAGCTAGTTTTGTGATTTATTGTAGAGACGAGGTCTCACCAAGTTGCCCAGGCTGGTCCCAACCCCCTGGACTCAGGCAGTCTCAACCCCCCGGGCTCGACCTCCCAAAGTGCTGGGATTACAGGCTGAGCCACCACATCCAGCCTTAGGTGTTCTTTAATTTTCTAGACATTGTTTTTTTAGTTCTTTGAGCATATTTCTGATAGTTGATTTACTCTGTAGTAATTCTGATATTGGGCTACTTAAGAGATAGTTTATGTTTTTCATTGACTACTTTTTCCCACGTATGGTCATATTTTCCTTTTTATTTATTTATTTATTGTATGCCTTGTAATTTTTGGTTAAAAACAAAGTTTTAAATCATATGATGTGGCAGATCTGCATGTCAGATGCCTTCAATTTGCTGTTTTTACTATATGTTTGTTTAGTGACTTTCCTGAACTAATTCTGTAAAGTCTGTATTCTTTGTATTTTGCAGCCACTGAAGTCTGTGGTTGATTAGCTTACTGTCCGCCTAATGATTGCCCAGCGATTTCCTTAAATGCTTTGGACCAGTAAGTCTCCCACCCTTTTCCAAGAGTCTGTGTGTGCTTTTTAGGGCACGTATTCAGTTCTTCCAGCAGCTTACAACTCTGCCTTAGCCTTTACTTCCTGCTTGCCCAGTGCCTTAAGGTCAGCCAAGAGTCAAGGTTAGGGCCTTTTCTAGGCCTTCCTAGAAAAGTGCATGTCCTGCACATGCAAGAATAAGCTTTTCATAGTCCATATGGACATCGTATTCCCCAGATTTTCCTTTTATTTTTTGGCTAGCCTCCTGTTTGACTTATCTGATATTGTTACTTCAGGCAGTTGCAATGGTAAACAGTTGCTGCTGATTGTTTTTGACAAACGCTCTGGGAATAGGGCTAGTCCCAGAGCAAGAACTCTGAGTTGGGTTATATACTCCAGCCCTGAGTCTTAGCAAGTTGCCAGATAGGTATGATACTGACATTATCTGACGATGGGGCCCCTTGGGGATCTCCAAAGCTGTTCTGTTTCCTCTGGCAGTTGTTTTTCACAGTTCCTGTGAATCAGGGCTTAGAGATTTTTGTCTACTGCAGAACTGGAGAAAGGGGCATGGAAATAGAGCAAGTAAAAACCCACAAAATTTACTGTTTTTAGCAAGATCCGGGTGTTTTTCTTAAACATTCCTTAGATTGTTGGAAGCCTTTGGTTAACTTCTAGAGTTCTGAAAAGGTTGATTTTTTTACAGTATTTGCTAGTATTAGTCTCACTGTTATGGAGGAGTAGCTTTTCTGAGATCCTTATTCCACCATCCCAGAGTGCTTCTTCTCCATAGTGTTTTAGTGGTTGCTCTCAGCATTATATTATATATGCATAGCATGTACTGGTGTCATTTTACCAGTTTGAGGAAAATATAGAAAGCTTACTTTCCTTTGTGTCTCTTTATTCTCTGTGTTTATAATATATTTGTCTTAAATATTTCCTGTGCATACATTTAGAGCTATATACATTATAATTTTTTACTTAATCATCAAACATAAAATTGAAAAGTCAAGAAATGAAAGAAAACCTGTTGTATTTAGTCATATTTTTTGGTTTCTTCTTTTTTCCTGATGTTCTGAAGTTTTGTTTATTATTTCATTTCTGTTTAGAGTACTTCCTTTTGCCATTTTAAAATGGTATTTTGTTGGCAACACATTATCTTGGTTTTCCTTTATCTAAGAATGTCTTGAGTTGCCTTTTGTTTTTTTTGAGTTGGAGTCTCACTTTGTTGCCCAGGATGGAGTGCAGTGGCATGTACATGTCTACTGCAACCTTGAACTGCTGGGCTCAGGCAGTCCTTCTGCCCCAGCCTTCCAAATAGCTAGAACTATAGGTGTACACCACCACACCTGGCTAATTTTTTTATTTACTGTAGAGATGAGGTCTCACCAAATTGCCCAGGCTGGTCTTAAACCCTTGGACTTAGGCAGTTCTCCCACCTTGGTCTCCCAAAGTTCTGGGATTACAGGCATGAGCCACCATACCTGACCCCCTTTCACTCTTGAAGGATATTATTGCTGGGTACAGGGTTCTAGATGGACAATTCTTTTCTTTCAGTACCTGAAAAGTATTAGTATCACTTCCTTCTGGTTTCCATGGTTTCTGATAAGGAGTTCATTTTCATCTAAATTGTTCCTTTTATTATTATTATTTTATTAAATTTTTGGAGAGATGGGATCTTGATATGTTGCCCGGGCTAGTCTCAGATTCCTGGCCTCAGGCAATCCTCTTGTCTTGACATCCCAAAGTGCTGGGATTACAGGCATGAGCCACCACATCTGCCTTGCCTGAACTATTTTTCAAGATATTTTCTTTGTCATTAGTTTTTAAAAGTGTAGTTATGATGTGTCTTGGCATGGATTTCTTTGGGTTTTCCTGTTTGGGCTACCCTTCTTGAATGTGTAGGTTTGTGTCTCTTGCCAGTTTGGAAAATTTTCAGCCATTATCTTTTTTTTTCTTCTTCTTTTTTTTTTTTTTTTGAGTTGGAGTCTCACTCTGTCACCCAGGCTGGAGTGCAGTGGCATACTCACAGCCACCCCAGCCTCAACCTGCTGGGCTCCGACAATCCTTCCGCCTCAGCCTTCCAAGTAGCTGGAACTACAGGCTCATGCTACCATGCCCGGCTAATTTTTTATTTGTTGTAGAGATAAGGTCTCGCCAAGTTGCCCGGGCTGGTCTCGAACCCGCGGGCTCAGGCAATCCACTCCCCTCAGCCTTCCAAAGTGCTGGGATTACAGGTTGAGCCACCGAGCCTGGCCCTTTTATTTTTATTTTGCATTTTTTTATTAAAGAAATAAGGATCTCACTTTGTTGCCCAGGCTGGAGTGCAGTGGTGTGATCATAGCTCACTGCAGCCTCCAATTCCTGGCCTCCAAGCAGTCCTCTGCCTCAGCCTCCCAAGAAGCTGAGATGACAGGTGTGGCCCATCATGCCCAGTTAGCCATTATCTTTTTGAGTACTTTTTAGTCCTGCTCTCTTTCCCCTCTCCTTCTGGGACTGTAATGACATGAAAGTTAGATCTTTTGTTATAGGTCCCTGATATTATCTTCATTTTTTTCCCCAGTCTTTTTCTCCCTGTTATCCAGTTGAGTAATTCCTATTGTTCTGTCCAGTTCACTGATTGTGTCTTTCCTCTGTAACATCTATCCTACTGCAGAGCCTATCCAACTGAGCTTTTTAATTTGGTTACTTTTTGGTTCTTTTTGATATCTTTGTTTTTTGTTTTTTTTTTCCGAGTTGGAGTTTCACTCTGTCACCCAGGCTGGAGTGCAGTGGCACACTCATGGCCACTGCAGCCTCAACCTGCTGTGATCCTTCCGCCTCAGCCTTCCAAGTAGCCGGAAATATAGGCGCAGGTCACCGCACCTGGCTAATTATTTTTTTGGATTTATTGTAAAGACAAGGTCTCACCATGTTGCCCAGGGTGGTCTCAAGCCCCTGCACTCAGGCAATCCTCTCGCCTCAGCCTCCGAAAGTGCCAAGATTTACAGGCTTGAGCCACCACACCCAGCTGATAGCTTCATTTCTTTGCTGAGACTTTTTATTCTTTGTGGAGACTTTCTTTTGTTTTCATTTGTTTCAGTCATGTTCATAATTGTTTCTTGTAGCATTTTTCTGACTGCTGCTCTAAGATCTTTATCATACGATTTTAGCATGTCTGTCATCTTGGTGTTGGGATCAGTTGTGTTTTTTCATTCATGTTGAGATTTCCCTGGCTCTTGATGTGGTGTGACTTTTGGTTAGAATCTGGACCTCTGGATATTGTGGATGAGACTCTGGATCCTATTTAAACCTTCTGTTTTTGCTGACTTTTAATAACTGTGGCAGGGAAAATGGTGATGATGGGGGCTCATGACTGCTAGGTGGAGGTAGAAGTCCAGGCTCCTACCAGACCAGTGCTGACCACTCATGGGGGGAGGGGTGCCTCATTACCTGTGGGTGGAGTGCCCCCTATGTGTCCTCCACTGACACCAGTGGGGAGTGGCCTTATTTGCGCTGGGTGGTGGTGAAATTCCTGACTCCACCAGGCCTCTTCTAACATTGCTGCAGTGGGGAGGGGCACTTCTTTTCTGCTGAGTTGGGGACAGAAGTTCAAATTTCATTCTCCACTGATACTGGCAGACAGGACACTTATCGCTGCTGAGGGAGGGTGAAAATCCCAGCTCCCTACTTCTATTAAGCTGCCCCATCAGGAACTGGGGGAGCCTCATTACAGCCTGGCAAGCCTGAAGTGCAGGCCTGCCACTCGGCATTGGCTCACGCAGAGGACATGTGGGGCTGCAGTGTCTTCTGTTTTGTTTGGCTGGAGTGGGGTGGTTACTGTTGACCATACCCTGACTTGCTAGGTTGCCCTTTTCTTGGTCGTCTGGCTAGAAAGAAAGGGTTTTGTTGGGGATTTTTTTCTTTGCCTGCTGGCATTTTGGGGTTGCTGGCTTCTCCTGCTACATGTCTGGGATAATGAAGCAAAAAGAAATCCTAAAGAAGTCACCACCAAGTCATTCCTCAGGTCCTGAGGTCCCTCACCAATTTGCCATCTTCCCTCGTTTTAGAGGCTTTTCATGTTTGTTTTGCATATAACGTCCCAGGTTTTTAGTTGTGGTTAATAGGAGGACTACTTCACTCCATCTTAGTAGAAGAAGTGGCCACAAAGTATTTTGATACATTCCTTTATTTTTCTTTTCCTTTTTTGATTCAGAGTCTCACTCTGTCACCCAGACTGGAGTGCAGTGCCATGTTCACGGCTACTGCAACCTCAGCCTGCTGGGCTCAGGCGATCCTTCCACCTCAGCCTTCCAAGGAGCTGGAATCATAGGCACATGCCATCATAACTGGGTGATTTTTTTTTTTAATTGTAGAGTTAAGGTCTTACCATGTTGCTCAGGCTGGTCTCAACCCCCTGAGCTCAGGCATTCCTCTCGCCTCCGCCTCCCAAAGTGCTAGGATTACAGGCATGAGCTACTGTGCCTGGCTCTTTTTTTTTTTTTTAACCAGAAACATGTTGAATTTTCTATTGACTTTTTCATCTAGGTAGACTTCTGGTAACTTCTAGAATCCTAATTTTACATCTAGCACCTGTATATTTATAGAGGGATAGATGTAGTAGGCTTTTGCTCAGTCTCTTTGGCATTTGTTGGTGACGTTTGTCATTTATCCATTCAAACATTTATTGAAAACTTGTGCTGGGTCTGACAAAGCCTAGGAAGGTGCCCTCTGGGAGCACATGTGTACTGTCAGCTGTTGTATCAACATGATCCGTTTGATCTTCTCAACCTAGGAGATCAGCCTTTATTATCTCTCACAGATAAGAAAACAGACCCAGGAGATGCAGGAACTTTTCCAAGGTGGTTCCGCCAAATGTTTACTTAAAGGAGGTGGTGTAATTATTTACTTCTTTTTTTTTTTTGAGTTGGAGTCTCACTCTTTCACCCAGACTGGAGTGCAGTGGCCGCTCCCAGCCACCGCAGCCTCGCCTGCTGGGCTCCGGCAATCCTTCTACCTCAGCCTTCCAAGTAGCCGGAATTACAGGCATGCGCTTCCACGCCCGGCTGATTTTTTGATTTATTGTAGAGATGAGGTCTCGCTGCCCAGGTGGGTCTCGAACTCACCTCAGGCTCCCACAGGCACGGGATTACAGGCTGAGCCACCGAGCCCGACACTATTTACTTCTTTTTTTTTTTGAGTTGGAGTCTCACTCTGTCGCCCAGACTGGAGTGCAGTGGCTGCTCCCAGCCACCACAGCCTCGACCTGCTGGGCTCTGGCGATCCTTCCGCCTCAGCCTTCCAAGTAGCCGGAATTACAGGCATACGCTACCATGCTCGGCTGATTTTTTTTTATTTATTGTAGAGATGAGATCTCGCTGCCCAGGCAGGTCTCGAACCTGCGGGCTCAGGCAATCCACTCACCTCAGCCTCCCAAAGGCACAGGATTGCAGGCTGAGCCACTGAGCCCGGCTCACTATTTACTTCTTATAATGTTTTCCACACTCGTGATTTTAGGACTTGGGTGTTGGCCAGATGTGATTGAAATGGACTTGCTCCTTCACTGAGTACATATTTGAGTACTATTGCGCCAGTCACTGAAGATGTGGTGGCCAGTGCACACATAGCTCTGTTCCTGTGATGTTTGCAGCTTGCCACCACGTGCTGTTTGGCTGCTAGGTCACTTGGGTGAATTGGAACAAAGCATCCAGTCTCTGTTTTTCCCAGCTTCTGTAGTTGAGTCCACAAGGTCACACAGCATGACATCAATGTTGGAGGATGGAAATGGATGCCACAGAGGGCTCAGTTTTCTGGGGATAGAGTAATAAGATAGCACAGTTATGGCCTGGGAGTTTGGTCTCTGCATTCAAGGCATTGTGAGCAGGAGCTCTGTAGGCATAGCATCTAACACAATAAGAGCAACTTTGTCTCTGTTTCCCGTAGCTATGTGGTGGCAAGGTTCTTGCTTATGTCCTGATTTGCACATCCACCCAGAGTTTGAGCAGGAGAGGGCACTTCCTGGCACAGTGACATGCCATTTTTTTTTGAGTTGTAGTCTTACTCTGTCACTCAGGCCGGAGTGCAGTGGCATGATCACGACCACCGCAGCCTCGACCTGCAGGGCTCAGGAAATCCTTCTGCCTCAGCCTTCCAAGTAGTTGGAACCACAGGCAGGCAGCACCACACCTGGCTAATTTTTTGACTTATTGTAGAGATGAGGTCTCAGCCCAGGCTGATCTCCAACTCCTGGGCTCAGACAGTCCTCTTGCCTCCACCTCCTAAAGTGCTAAGGATTATAGGCATGAGCCACTGTGCCAGCTGACATTGCCATTTTTGATCTGATTATTTCTAGTTTCCTCCTCCAGATTCTTCCTTTGGCACCCAAACTTAGAAAACTGTTGTAGTTAATTTAAGAGACAGCCTGGGGCAGCAGAAAGATAAACTAGCAATCGGGAAACATGGGCTTCCAGTTGTGGCTTAGCCAGTCTCTGTGAGAACCTTGGTCAAGGCAGTCCCACCAAGCTGGGTTTCCTCATCAGGAAAATGGGGATGACATCTGCTCTGCCTACTTTACAGAGTTGTAATAAACATCAAAGGACATATAGAAAGACTAAATGCCACCATGCAGAATGGTGTAGTTAGTCCCCTTAGCCATATTCTGGGCCATAAAACAAGCCTTAAATTTAAAATTATTTAAGTCATACAAAATATGTTCTCTGACCACACTGGAATTACAAATAATTGCATTAACAGAAGTATATTCCAAAAATTCCTGAATATTTTATAACTAAATAACATACTTCTAGATATCCATGGGTCAAAGAAGTAAAAAGGATATTAAAAAGTATTTAGAGCTGAATGAAAATTAAGACACAATACATCAGAATTTGTGGTATGCCGCTAAAACAATACTTAGGCAGGAATCTACAGGGCTAAGCAGTTTTATTAGAAAAAAAGATCTCAAATCAGTGATCTCAGCTTCCACCTTATGACACCAGAAAAAACAAAGCAAGTGGAGACCAAAGTAAGCATAAGAAAGGAAAAAATAGCCGGGCTCGGTGGCTCAGCCTGTAATCCCGTGCCTTTGGGAGGCTGAGGTGAATGGATTGCCTGAGCCTGCGGGTTCGAGACCTGCCTGGGCACTTGGCAAGACTTCATCTCTACATAAATCAAAAATTAGCTGGGCGTGATAGCGCACGCCTGTAGTTCCGGCTACTCGGAGGGCTGAGGCGGATGGATCGCCGGAGCCCAGCAGGTCGAGGCTGCGGTGGCCGGGAGCGGCCACTGCACTCCAGTCTGGGCGACAGAGTGAGACTCCAACTCAAAAAAAAAAAGAAAGGAAAAAATAAAGATTAAAGCATACGTAAATGAAATAGAAAACAAAAATGATACAAGCAATGAAATCTAAAAGCTGACTCTTTGAGAAAAGTAGTAAAATTGATAAGTCTTTGTCCAGGGTGGTCAGGAGAAAAGAAGACACAAGTTACCTACACCAAGTGTTGGTGAAGATGCAGGGAACTCATGGGATTGAAATATACAAGATATGACAATTAAGTTCACGAACTCATCCTAGAAAAATTGCTGAATATCACTAGGGTCACCTTTGAAGTAGTACTCCCTTGAGAAGCTATGCATTGATGCCAGTGCCTAGTCCACCATCAAAGCAGTTTTGAAACTCTTTTTCTAGAATGGCCATTAGAGGCATTGTGAGAATGTCAGAGCTTGAATTAGAGCAACAAACAAACATTAAAATTCTTGTTAAACTTGGCAAGTGTGGAAGTGAAATCAAGGACATGTTAGTCCAAGTTTTGGGGGATAATCCCATGAAGAAAACAGCAGTTTGGGATTAAATGTTTTTCCGAGGGGAGAGAAAGTGTCACTGATGAGGAGAGGTCAGGACAGCCAGCAATGAGTAGAACTGACAAAAACATTGCAAAAATTCATCAAATTGTGCATCAGAACCGTCAGCTGACTTTGAGAAGCATAGCAGAGCAAATAAACTCTAATAGAGAAACAGGAAAATCTTAACTGAAAATCTTGGCATGAGAAGGTATGTGTAAAAATGGTCCCAAAGGAGTTCTTGCATCACAACGATGCACCAGCTCACACGGCACTGTCTGTGAGGGAGTTTTTAGCCAGTAAACAAATAACTGTATTGGAACACCCTCCCTACTCGCCTGATTTGCCCCCAGTGACTTTTTTCTTTATCTGAAAATAAATACTGAAAGGAAGACATTTTGATGATATTCAAGACATCAAGAGTAACACCATGTCAACTCCAATGGTGCTGGCATTGATGCACAGCTAGCCTCCCAAAGGGAGTACTTCAAAGGTGACCATAGTGATTTTCAGCAACCATAGTGATTTTCAGCAGTGAGGTATGTAGCACTTTTTCTAGGATGAGTTTGCGACTTAATTGTCAGCCCTCATATAATCACTTTGAAAAGCATTGTGGCCTTTTTTTGTTTTTAAAAGTTACATATATGCCTACTATATGTTCCAACTATTTCACTCTTAGGCATTTATCAAGAGAAAAGAATGCCTGTACAGCGATCCTGTATATGAATGTTCACTCCAGCTTTATTTGTAATATCTAAAAACTGGAAACAACCCAAAAGTTCATCAATAAGTAAATGGACAAACTGCAATATATTCATATTGTGGAATATTGCTCAGCAATGAAAAGTGATGAACTATTGATATAGGGCTTAACGTGGATGAGTCTTCAGAACATTATACTGAGTAAAAGAAGTCAGACAAAAAAAGACAACACGCTCTGTGATACCACTTAAATGAAATTCTGGATAAGGTGAAACTACAGTGACAGGAAGCAGATCAGTCATTGCCTGGGGCTAGAAAAAGTTACAAGGGGACATAAGACATTTGATGGTGATAATGTGCCCTGTTTTGATGGTGTTCATGCTTATATAGGCGTATAGGTACATATATCAGAACTTGAGAAAGTGTATGCTTTACATATGTAAGTTTCTTTTATCTTAGTTCTACCCTCATAAACTTATTCAAAAGGTGACGCTTGATACTCTGACAGGTACACTTTGTCTCATGTGGTTGATTCTCACTCGTAGGATTAGCAATTATAGGCAAGGAGGCTGAGGCTGAAAAGAGATTAGTTAGCCTCACTCAGACCCTCCCAGCTGCCCAGCCCAGGCCACAGCCTATCATGGGTGTCACTGCCAAGGGAAGTGTTTGGCATGCGGGGTCTCCACAGTTAGTCCTGGCTCTGAGTCAGAGGCTAGCTTATTTTCTTCTTTCCTTTCCTTATTCCCTTGGAAAACTACATTGTGTTCTCTGAATGTTTTCTCCCCTAGATGTTAGCAGAAAACAGGGCTGTGTGATTGTCAGTTTGTGTCTGGTGTTTCCCTCAGGGCACAGTCTTTTGCTGAGCGCCTGCGCCTGGGGATCGCTGTGATTCATGGAGAAGCGCAGGATGCTGAGTCAGACTTGGTGGACGGACGCCATTCCCCACCCATGGTCAGGAGTGTTGCTGCCATCCACCCCAGCCTGGAGATCCCCAGTAAGTGTGCTGACACCGCTGCTGCTTTCTTCTGATTTTAATACTGACTTAATGTTTATGATTTTTTTTTTAATGCAGCCTTCTTTTCTTAAGTTGGCAAAAACTGATTCCTGGCCAGATAGTGACAAATGTACTTGTGATGACCCTGTGAATTGTAGAGCCCTTTAAAGTAGTATGTCCTTCTTTGCAAGACCTATGAAAATGTTCAAACTATTTAGACTCAGTTATGACTTTTCAGGGAATTCCATTCATTCAGTAGTATATCTAAAGTATAGTTTAGCCGGGCTCAGTGGCTCAGCCTGTAATCCTGCGCCTTTGGGAGGCTGAGGTGAGTGGATTGCCTGAGCCCGCGGGTTCGAGACCCGCCCGGGCAGCGAGACCTGATCTCTACAGTCAATCAAAAAATCAGCGGGGCATGGTAGCGCATGCCTGTAATTCCGGCTACTTGGAAGGCTGAGGTGGAAGGATCGCCAGAGCCCAGCAGGTCGAGGCTGCGGTGACCGGGAGCGGCCACTGCACTCCAGTCTGGGTGACAGAGTGAGACTCCAACTCAAAAAATAAAAAATAAAAATAAAGTATAGTTTAAAAGTCTTTATGCACAAAGTCATTGATTATGGTGGTGTTTTAATGCAAAATATTGGAAAGGTTTAAGTGGTTTACCAGAGGGAAGGGTTTGGTAAATTGCTTTGTATCTGTACAGCCACTTAAGGAGACTTGAAATAATCAAGACTAGCTGGAAAGAAGAGAATATCTATGAGATCTGTGTGATTAAGGCAGACTCCAAGATTGTGTACTTAACTGCCTTAGTTAGTTCAGGCTGCTATGACAAAATACCGTAGACTGGGTAATTTATAGACAACAGAAAAGTATTGCTCACCATACTACAGGCAGTGAATGTCAGGATAAAGGTGCCAGCAGACTCGGTGTCTGGCGATGGCCTGTTCCTCCTAGATGGTACCTTCTTGCTGCGTCCTCACTTGGTGGAAAAGGGCGGAAGACTCCCTCAAGTCTCTTTTATAAGGGCACTGGCCCCTTCATGAGAGTGGAGTCCTCATAACCTCATCACCTCCTCAAGGCCCCACCTCTTAATACCACCACTGTGAGTTTCAACATGAATTTAAAGGACACAGAAATTCAGCCCATAGCATTTTGCCCCTGCTCCCCTCCCCGATTCATGTCCATCTTACATGCAAAATATATTTATTCCATCCTAACAGCCCCCCAAAATCTTCCTGTTAAGTCTCTCTTTTTTTTTTTTTTTTTTTGAGAAAGCAAGATTTATTGAGAGGACAGAATAGCTCCCACAGTGGGAGGGAACCAGAGTGGGTTGCCCTCCTATTAAGTCTTAACTTTGTTCCAGCATCAACTCAAAAGTCTAAAAGTCCAAAGTCTCATCGAAATAGCATCTAAATCAGATATGAGTGAAATTCAAGTGAAATCATTCTGAGGTGCATTTCTCTGCAGCTGTGAGCCTGTGAGATCAACAGGTTATGTGCTTCCAAAATACATTGGTGGGACAGGCATAGGATAGACATTTCTATTCCAAGTGGGAAAAGTCAGAAGGAAGAAAGGAATGACCAGGTCCTGACCAGGTTCGAAACCCAACATAACAAACATTAAATCTTAAGCCTCCAAAAGAATATTCTTTGAATCGAAGTTCTGCCTTCGAGACATACTGGGGCAGGGTTTGGGCCTTTGAGGCTCTGGGCAACCCACTCTCACAGCTTTGCTGGGAGCACCCCACCCTGCAGTGCCCACATGTTCAAATTCCTGTGTCTCTCGGGCTAGAGTTGCACACAGTGGCTCTGCCAATCCAGGGTTTCGGGAGCAGCCCTACCCCCACAGCTTCACTGGGCATCGCCCTAGTGGGATCTCTCTGGTGGCCCTGCCCCTGAGGCAGTTCTCTACCTGGGCCATGGGGGCATCCTTTAAAGTCTCAGTACAGGTAGCTGTGCCCTCACAGATTGTACACTCTGTGTACTGTGGAGATGTCCCTGCACACACCCCACCATGACTGACTGCCTGTGCCTTTCAGAGGGGCAGCCCAAGCCGTAGCTGGCCCTGCTTGAACCACAGCTAGAGCAGCCAAGGAACACTGCAATGGAGTGTAGGGAACGGAGCCTTGAAATCGTTGTGCTTCCAAGGCCCTGGCATTCTGGACTTGTGATGGGATAGGCAGCCATGATGATCTCAGAAATGTCTTTGGGGTCGTGGCTTCATTACCTTGTTGACTAGCATCTGACTTCCTTCTACCCATACTAATCTTTTCAGACATTTGTTTGGCCCTACACCCTTAGTGTTCTCTCCTGAACATGCTTTTACATTCTTTTTTTTTTTTCCCTTGGAGTCTCACTCTATTGCCCAGGCTGGTGTGCAGTGGCATGTTCACAGCCACCTCAGCATTGACCTGCTGGGCTCTGGCAATCCTTTCACCTCAGACTTCCAAGTAGCCGGAACTACAGGCACGCGCTACCACACCCAGCTAATTTTTGACTTATTTTAGAGATGAGGTCTCTCCAAGTTGCCTGGGCTGGTCTCGAACCCACAGGCTCAGGCAACCCACTCGTTTCGGCCTCCCAAAGTGCAGGGATTACCAGCTGAGCTGCTGAGCCCAGCTGCTTTTACATTCTTTACAACATGGCCAGGCTGATAACTTTCCACATATTTAAGTTCTGCTTTCCTTTTGGTTACAAATTTCATTTTTAGTTTATTTCTCTGTTCTTGCATTTTACTATAAGCAATCAATAGAAGCCATGTACCATCTTCTGCCAAAGATCCTATTTCACCTCTATTAAATTCTGCCATCCACAAATACAGGGACACAAACACAATTCAGCCAAATTCTTTGCCACTTTATAATAAGAATCGTCTTTCCTTGTTTCCAATAACATATTCCTCATTTTTATCTGAGATGCCTGTGTCATCAGAATGGCTTTTACTGTCCATATTTCTACCAGCATTCTGATCATGACATGATCCTTCAGATAATTTCTAAGAAGCCTTTCTTTACAGCTCTCCTTTTCTGTGCCTGTCTTAGTCTGTTTTGTGTTGCTATAACAAACACCTGAGACTGGGTAGTTTATAAAGAAAAGACGCTAACTCAAAAAAAAAAAAAAAAAAAGGCAGTACATGTGGACTGTGGAATACTACACAGCCATACAAAAGAACAAAATCTTGTCCTTTGCAGCAACATGGATGGAGCAGGAGGTTATTGTTCCTTTTGTGTGTGTGTGTGAGAGAGCAAGATTTATTGAGAGGACAGAGAAGCTCCCACAGTGGGAGGGGCCCAAAGGGATTGCCCAGGAGGCTGTTATTTCTAAGTGAATCAATACAGAAACAGAATACTGAATATTGCGTGTTCTCACTTATAAGTGGGAGCTAACACTGGGTACACGTGGGCATAGGATGGGAACAATAGATACTGGGGACTCCTAAGGAGGGAGCAAGTGTTGAGAATGACCTTTTGGGTACCATGCCCACCATTTGGGTGATGGTCTCAGTAGAAGCCCAAACCCCATCTGTGTAACAAACCTGCATATGTACCCCTCGGATCTTAAAACAAAACCCAGAAAACACAACACCTTAGACTGGGTCATTTATAAACAATAGACACTTATTGCTCCCAGTTCTGAAGGCTAGGAAGTCCAAGATCAAGGTGCCAGCAGATTTAGTGTCTGGCGAACACTTACTCTGCCTGTGTCCTTCTTGCTGTGTCCTATAGAAGGGGCAAGGGAGCTGCCACAAGCCTTTTTTTTGTGTGTTGGAGTCTCACTGTGTCACCCAGACTGTAGTGCAGTGGCCGCTCCCGGCCACCACAGCCTCGACCTGCTGGGCTACGGCAATCCTTCCGCCCCAGCCTTCCAAGTAGCTGGAACTACAGGGACACGCTACCACGCCCGGCTGATTTTTGATTTATTGTAGAGATGAGGTCTCGCCAAGTTGCCCAGGCAGATCTCGAACCCGCGGGTTCAGGCAATCCACTCACCTCAGCCTCCCAAAGGCGTGGGATTACAGGCTGAGCCACCAAGCCCAGCCACGAGCCTTTTATAAGGGCACTAATCCTATTCATGAGGGCAGAGTCCTTGTGACTTGCCCACCTCCCAAAAGGCTCCACCTCTTGATACTGCCACACTGGGGACTGGGTTCCAACATCTGGTGCAGGCATGACCTTTTAGACCGTAGTGCTGTCTTTGTGAAGGGACCAGGAGGGAGTATGAACAAAAGCAGCTATGATGGGGTGGTAGTGTTATCTATGAATTTGTTTTTGACTTTAAGAAACCTTCCTCATGCCTTAATAATATCTTTTCAATTAGAAAAATACTGCCTTGTCTGAGTTGTCAGGGGCGAGGGGAACCTTAACCCTCTACCCTCAGGTTCAGTATTTGACAGCCTATGAATTAAAATGACAGCTAATAAGAGGAAAGACAGAGTTTAATCACATACTGTTCAGAGGTCACAAAAATATGACTCAGAGGTGGTTAGAATTGGGGCTTATGCACCATCTTTTTTTTTTTTTTTTTTGAGTTGAAGTCTCACTCTGTCGCCCAGACTGGAATGCAGTGGCTGAGAGTGGCCACCGCAGCCTCGACCTGCTGGGCTCCGGGATCCTTCCGCCTCGGCCTTCCAAGTAGCTGGAACTACAGGCGCGTGCTACCATGCCCGGCTAATTTTTTTTGATTTATTGTAGAGATGAGGTCTCACCAATTTACCCAGGCGGGTCTCGAACCCGTGGGTTCAGGCAATCCACTCACTTCAGCCTCCCGAGGTGTGGGATTACAGGCTGAGCCACCGAGCCCGGCTTATGCACCATCTTAATAGGGGAGGGGGCCGGGCTCGGTGGCTCAGCCTGTAATCCTGCGCCTTTGGGAGGCTGAGGTGAATGGATTGCCTGAGCCCGCGGGTTCGAGACCCGCCTGGGCAGCGAGACCTCATCTCTACAATAAATCAAAAAATCAGCCGGGTGTGGTAGCGCACGCCTGTAGTTCTGGCTACTTGGAAGGCTGAGGTGGAAGGATCGCCGGAGCCCAGCAGGTCGAGGCTGCGGTGGCCGGGAGCGGCCACTGCACTCCAGTCTGGGCAACAGAGTGAGACTCCAACTCAAAAAAAAATAGAGGAAGGGAAGTGGGGGAGGAAAGGCACTGATGGGAAACTGGCCCACTGGAGTGTAGATGGAGGATGGGCTGGGCTGGGCTGGGAGGATGGCTGTGGAGGTGTGTGTACTGCTGGCTGCTAGTGCTGGGGGCTGAGAGTCTTCCCTGGCTTTACTGGGGAAGGGATTTAGGATACTAGTTCTTTTGAGAGACTGCTTTTTGGCATATAAGGAATTTCAGAACTCAGATGCTTTCAGCTCACGACATGGAGTATATTCTGGACTCCTTCAGGTTTCTAGTTTGCCTAGGAGTTTGCTCATTTATAGAAAGAAAAAAAAATCAGAGAAGGAAATAGCCTATCATGGAGAAGCTGAGGTTCCAGCCGAACTCCTTGGATCTCAGTCAGCTGAGCTGGAGAGTGAAAGTAGTCCAGGCATGGGTTAAATCGTGGTGCCAGGACAGCCTGTGGGAGGAGAGCAGACTGGGGTTTGTATCTGGCTCCATCACTTACTGGCTGTGTGCCCTTGGGCCTGTCCTTTACCTGAAGAAGAGGGGCAACCAGAGGCTGTATGTCAGAGTTGAGCCGTATGGCATGCCAAGACCTGGGAAAGCCCAGGAATCCTTAGGACTGAGCTGCTGCCTCATTGGCCTGCAGAGTTAGGACTACAAGAAAAAAAAAAAGATCTCATTACTGAGGTGTTTATTGACTCCATGTCAAAGTGTTAATATTAGCTGGGCTCGGTGGCTCAGCCTATAATCTCGCGCTTTGGGAGGCTGAGGTGAGTGGATTGCCTGAGCCCGTGGGTTCAAGACCCACCTGGGCAACTTGACGAGACCTCATCTCTACAATAAATTAAAAAAAAAAATTAGCCAGGCGTGGTAGCATGCGCCTGTTGTTCCAGCTACTTGGAAGGCTGAGGCGGAAGGATCCCCGGAGCCCAGCAGGTCGAGGCTGTGGTGTCCGGGAGCGGCCACTGCACTCCAGTCTGGGCGACAGAGTGAGACTCCAACTCAAAAAAACATAAAAAATAAAGTGATACTATTTTGATTCCTTGAATCAAAATATATTATGATTAATTTTATCTGTTTCTTTGTGCTTTTATAATCTAACTACTAGGAGATCTAAAAGTACACACATGTGGCTTACATTTGTGACTTTGCATTTCTATTGTACATCACTGCTCTGTGGGTGGTGGCAATGGGAATAGTGACAGAACACGTTGGGAGATGTCACAAAAGATGGTGGGAGGGAATGAACATTTATAGTGTGTTAATCTCCAGGACAACCCTTCTAACTGAGTGGTGATTAGATATTCTGTATTACGGATGAAAGGGTCAGAAAGGGAAGGAGACTGCCCTGTGGCCACACAGTGACAGAGCTGGGCTGTCTGACTCTGAAACCTGTGCTTTTCTCATCCTTCTTGGGGCTCTTGGACTCAGTGATGAGGGCTAAAGAAAGGGAAGGCTGAGACTGGAGCCAGAGTTGGCATTTGGGGCTGGGAAGGAGTTAACACAGCGTTGGTGTTGGCCTGGGCCTGCAGAGCCCTTCACTGTATATGTACTTCTTTTTTTTTTTTTTGAGTTGGAATCTCACTCTGTCGCCCAGACTGGAGTGCAGTGGCCGCTCCCAGCCACCACGGCCTCGACCTGCTGGGCTCCGGCGATCCTTCCACCTCAGCCTTCCGAGTAGCTGGAACTACAGGCGTGCGCTACCACGCCCGGCTGATTTTTTGATTTATTGTAGAGATGAGGTCTCACCAAGTTGCCCAGGTGGGTCTCGAACCCACGGGCTCAGGCAATTCACTCACCTCAGCCTCCCAAAGGCGAGGCATTACAGGCTGAGCCACCGAGCCCAGCCTGTGTACTTCTCTCAGAGTGTTCTTGCCGGGTGCAGACTGTGGCTGCCACTCCCTTTCAGAGTCCTTGCCTGGGCCCTGTGGGGCTGTGTTTAGGAACCTCAGCGGAGCCCTGAGGACCATGCTGACCATCTTTAGAGGAACTCAGGTCCTGTGTAACTTGCTGGGCAGTAGCTTTCATGTGGCCTTGAGTAGTAGATTCTGGATTACAGTAACAGAGCTGTGGATTCCCCCAGAAGTGAGGCATAGGATTGGAAGATGTGTAGGTTCTTTCCAGTGTTTATTTGTATACTTGGTCTTTATGTTTCAGCTTGCTTCATTCACAAATTTTCTTTTTTTTTTTTTCCTTTTTGAGTAGGAGTCTCACTCTGTCACCTAGATTGGAGTCCAGTGGCATGCTCATGACCACTGTAGCCTCAACCTGCTGGGCTTAGGTGATCTTTCCACCTCAACTTTCCAAGTAGCTGGCACCACAGGTGTGAGCCACCACACTCAGCTAATGTTTTGATTTATCATAGAGACGAGGTCTCACCAAGTTGCCCAGGCTGATCTCAAACTCCTGGACTCAGGCATTCCTCTCACCTCTGCCTCCCAAAGTGGTGGGATTACAAGTGTAAACTACCACACGCAGCCTTATTTAATTAATTATAATATTTATATGTTTACATTTCAACTCAGCGATCACTAGAGGACTTCTTTGGGCATATACTAGAATTTTAATTTCATAGATCTAACTAATAATTTTTTTGCACATTTGATGATTTTACATCCTGCTTAATGCTTTTTTATGTTTAAAGCAAATAATGAGTGGAAAGAAATTATTCCTGTAGCAACTCAGATACAAAAATTTTGATATTTAGTATTAGATGTTTAAAATTATTTTTGTATCCTTTGATTTCTTATAGATGAAAACATGCCAACTAAAAAAAAAAAAACAATGAAAATTCTTTTTCAGAATATAAACACATTATGTAATTTTTCAAAATATTATAATGCATAAAATATAGAAGAAAATAATCATTAGTGCTTACTCCCACTATTCAGAGACATATTACTTTTCTATTTTGGGGCACCTCCTTTCATTTTTTTCTGTCCTGTTTCGACAGAGCTGTGATCCATGCTGCTTTTTCCAAGGCATTAGAAATGTTCATAAACATCATTATTATTGACTGTCTAATATCCCATCTTATAGGTGTGACTTGGACTGACCAACCATTGCCTGATCTGGAGTTTATGTTTTCTTCTGTGCTTTGCCAGTATAATGTGGTAGTGAACATGAGGGTAGAAAAACTTTTTCCATACTTTGACTTCTTTCTTTCTTTCTTTCTTTTTGAGTTGGAGTCTCACTATGTCACCCAGACTGGAGTGCAATGGCATGCTCCCAGCCACCGCAGCCTCGACCTGCTGGGCTCCAGCGATCCTACCGCCTCAGCCTTCCAAGTAGCCAGAAATACAAGCACGCACTACCACCCCCAGCTAATTTTTTATTTATTGTAGAGACAAGGTCTCGCCAAGTTGCCCGAGTGAATCTTGCACCTGTGGGCTCAGGCAATCCACTCGCCTTGGCCTCCCAAAGTGCTGGGATGACAGGCTGAGCCACCGAGCCTGGCCACTTTGTCTTATTTCATTACAAGTTTCTAAATATGAGATCAGTGATTTGAAAGTTGTGAATATTTATAACGCTCTTCATCAAATTGGTTTTCTATAGGGCTATACATTATCCTCTTTCACCAACAATGAAGTCAGGTGTCCTGGAAACAGGAGTGTTGAAATTTCAAAAGTCACTTCAGTTTTGGCGTTTATCTTGCTTTGTTGTTTTCCTTTTTTGCCCCTTCATCCTGACCCTAACCTAAGTTTTCACATTACATTTGATTGTCATATGTTTTTAGTCTCTTTTAATCTAGAGCAGTGGGTTCTCGGTTGGAGCGATAGAATTTATCTCCTGGAGCAGCGGTCCCAAACCTTTTTGGCACTAGGGACTGGTTTCATGGAAGACGATTTTTCCATAGACCAAGGAGAGGGATGGTTTGGGAATGATTCAAGCATATTACATTTATTGTACATTTTTTTCTATTATTATTATACATTGTAATATATAATGAAATAATTACACAACTCACCAAAATGCAGAATCAATGGGAGCCCTGAGCTTGTTTTCTTACAACTAGATTGTCCCATCTGGGGGTGGTGGGTGACAGTGACACCCGAAGTGTGTTGCTTAGGTTCAGTCTACTCTGTAATCTTGTTTTAGTTGCTGTCACTGCAGAACACCCTACCTCACAAAGATAGGATGTTGGAAATGGAAGCAGGCTTTTCAGTGCTTTTGTGGCAATCTCAGGATATTCCACCTTGACTTGAATCCAGAACATATGGAGATTTGAAGTTGTCTCAAACATACCTTTAAGGTTACTGTCATTTGCGATCTCAAGCAGTTGATCTTTTTCTAGCATGGACAAAGTTGATTCACCCAACTTGTTCGCAAATGGGTTGCAGATTCATTCCTTCCCTGTGCGGGGATCTTTTGTGGTTGGGAAGTAATGCTTAAACTCTTTTGAAAGCTGAGATAGATGATCATGCACCAGCTGGGAGAAAGAGAAGGCCCTGGCTCGGTCTCTTTCGGTATCTCTGCGGATGTTTGAAACATGTCAAAAATCCCAGTGTTCATTCGTTGCCCCCATAATTTCAGGTTGGCTTTGAATGCAGCCACTTTATCTGCCGACTTGAACACAGTTGTCATTCTCTCCTGAAGTGACAGATTGAGTTCGTTGAGCAGGTTGAATATGACACAAGTAAGCAAGTTTTGTGACCCATTCTGTGTCACTGAAATGTGCTGGAAGTGGTGACTGTTTTTCTAAAAGAAATCTCTGGAGTGGTTCTCATAGTCAAAAACTCTGGCCAGTGATCTACCTTTAGAAAGCCATCTCACTTCTGTGTATAAGAGAAGATTTGTGTGCTCTGAGTCTATCTCCTCACAGAGCTGCATGAACAGACATGAGTTAAGGGCATATACTTTAATGTGATAATTTTAACCATGTCCTGCAAAACGTTGTTAAGTTCAAGTGACATTTTCCAGCTACCCAGCATTTCCCTGTGAGTGACACAATGCATGGACTCACATTCAGAAGCAACCTCTTTGATCCAAGTAGTGAAATCAGGAAGCCATCCAGTCATGGCAGCTGCTCTCTCCGTGCATATACCAACAAAATGACCAATTCCATTTTCCTGATATGTAATTATCCAAAGACTTGAGTAGTTCTGCATCTGTGGTGTTGGTTGGCAGCGAAGGTGCACATTTTAATAACATATTCTTATGCACATCCTCCAGAAATTATATTACAAAAATAAGCATTGTTGCCTTGTCAGTACTGGTAAACTCGACAACCTGAATTGCCTACCATGACTCATTAATCCTCTCTAACAATTGTGCCTCAGTATCCTCTACTGTTTCATCAATTCATCTAGTTATGGTGCTAGCTGAAAGAGGAACACATGCCACCTTTTGAACTGCAGCTTCTCCTAAAAGTTCATGACAAATGTCCTTAGCAGGAGGCAGAATCAGCTCTTCACCAACAGCAAAGGGCTTCTTAGCTTTAGCAATGTGATTAACCACTAAGAATGATGCTCTCAGTGCAGACACAGTTGATGAAGTGATGGCCTTCAATAATTGATTCTGTTATTTGTGTTCACAGTTTTTTTTTTTTAACTCCAAAGGCTTATCTTTTAATGCAGGGTGGTTGGTCTCCATGTGGCGAGGCAGTTTTGAAGGTTTCATGGCTTAGTTGGCTAGCCAGTTGCCACATATTATACAAAGTGAGCTTGGAGAACATGAATCACCTGTTGCAATGAACCCATAATTTAAGTAGAATTCTTGGTATTTTCTTTTAAATGCAACTTTCTTTTTGTTGGCAGCCTTAGAGTCTTCTGCTGTCTCATCGGGTCTTTCCCCCTTTTCAAAGAAACTCTCCAATAATGTTTGTTTTTTACTCATTTTGACTAGAGTTAGCTTGTGGGCTTACCAAAACTGTGACTGAGACAAGTGTGCAATGCAGGAAAGAGGCACAGATAGAAGTGGTAAATAAAATAATGGATGGGCCACAGGCAGACTGAAATAAGTTTTGGATTCTGACTTAAAGCCTGCCAACCAGATATAGCTGTACAATTGAAGTACATCAACTCGATGTGCCACCAGATGCAGCTTGTTACTTGCCACTCACTGATAGGGTTTTGACATGCATTAGATTATCTGCAAGCAATTAATTTATTATGGTCTCTGTGCAGTCAAACCTCTCTGCTAATGTTAATCTGTATTTGCAGCCACTCCCCAGTGCTAGAATCACTGCCTCAGCTCCACCTCAGATCATCAGGCATTAGATTCTTATAAGGAGTACGCAACCTAGATCCCTCTCATGTGCGGTTCACAATACTTCGCACTCCAATGAGAATTTAATGCCACTGTTGATCTGACATGAGGTAGAGCTCAGGCAGTAATGTGAATGATGGGGAATGGCTATAAATACAGATGATTCTTCTCTCACTCACCCGCCGCTTACCTCCTGCTGGGCAGTCCGGTTCCTTATGGGCCATGGACCAGTACCCTTGTCCTAGAGGACATTTGGAAATGTCTGGAGATATTTTGATTGTCACCCTGTAAGGAGGTTGCTACTGGCATCTAGTGAGTTAGAGACTAAGGATGCAGCTAAACTTCTAACAGCACACAGGACAGCCCCTCACAACAAAACATTATCTGACCTAACATGTCAGTGGTTGAGAAGCCCTGATCTAGAACAGTCCTTTTACTTTTTTTCCTTAGTGATACTGACCTTAAAAAAAATTGAAGAGAAATATAGTTTAGAATTAACAGTTTTAAAGTGTAAAATTCACTGGCATTTAGCACATTCACAATGTTGTATAACTACCATTTCTTTCTAGTTTTAAAACTTTCCATCACCCCAGAATATCTTGTATCCATCCATCAAGTAGTCACCCCCACAAGTTTCCTTTCCCCAGTCCCTGGCAACCACTAATCTGTCTTCTGTCTTTATGAATTTGCCTATTCTGGACATTTTATGTAGTTGGAATCATACGTATGTGGGCTTTTGTGTCTGGCTTCTTTCACTTAGCATGTCTTTGAGGTTTATCCATGTTGTAGCATGTCAGCACTCATTCCTTTTGGCAGACGAATAATACTCCATTATATGGATTTATCATACTTTATTCATTCATTGATGGGAATTTGGATTGTTTCCACTTCGGGGCTGTTGTGCTGCTTGTGCATTCATGTATGAGTCTCTGTGTGGACTATGATTTCATTTCTCTTGGTATATACCTAGAATGGGAATTGCTGAGTCATATGGAAATTCTATGTTTAAATTTTTGAGGACTTTCCATGCTGTTTTCCACGGCAGCTGCGCCATTTTACATTCCCACCAGTGATGGACAAGGGTTTCAATTTTTCTGCATCTTCACCAACACTGCTTTTCTTTTTTTTTTTATTTGTTTGTTTGTTTGAGTTGGAGTCTCACTCTGTCACCCAGGCTAGAATGCCGTGGCATGCTCACGGCCACCGCAGCCTCAACCTGCTGGGCTTTAGGTGATCCTTCCATCTCAGACTTCCAAGTAGCTGGAACTACAAATGTGTGCCACCATGCCCAGCTAATTTTTGTGATTTATTATAGAGATGAGGTCTCACCAAGTTGCCCGGGCTGGTCTCGAACCTCCGGGCTCAGGCAGTCCTCTCGCCTTGGCCTCCCAAAGTGCTGGGATTACAGATTGAGCCACCATGCCCGGCCAATATTTTTTTATTGTAGCCATCCTAGAGGGTATACAATGGCATCCTATTGTGATTTTGACTTGTATTTCCCTAATGACTAATGATGTTGAATATCTTTTCATGTGTTTGTTGGCTGTTTGTATTTCTCCCTGGAGAAATGTCTATTCAGAGTCTTTGTCCATTTTTAAATTGGGTTTTTGTTGCGTTATAAGAGTTCTGTATATATTTTGGATACTAGACACTTATCAAATATATGATATACAAATATTTTTTGTAGGTTATCTTTTCACTTTCTTGATCATGTCCTTCATCACACGAAAAGTTTTAATTTTGATGAAATCAACTTTATTGCTTATGTAAGAATCGTATTTTAATTTTTTCAGCAACGTTTTGTAGTTTTCACAAGTTTTTCACCTCCTTAATTACATTTACTCTTAGAGTTTTTTGTTTTTGATCCTCTTATAAATGGAATTACTTTCTTAATTTCCTCTTTGGATTGTGCATTGCTGAAATGCAACTGATTTTTGTGTGTTGGTCTTGTATTCTGCAACTTTGCTGAATTTGTATATTAGCTTTGGTAGGTTTTTTTGTGGATTCTTTGGTATTTTCAGGATCATGTCATCTGCTAGTAGAGATAGTTTTACCTATCCTCTCTGGTCTGGATGCCTTTTATTTCTTTTTCTTGCCTAACTACCCTTGCTAACACGTATCATGTTAGCTGTGGGTTTTCATAGTTACCCTTATCATATTGAGCAAGTTCCCTTCTATCCCTAGTTTGTTGGGCCTTTTTATCATGAGACATTGCCTTCTTAAAGCTTTACTTTTTAACATGAAATCTTTCATGTATTTTATTCTGACCAGTGCTAATTCCTAAAGAAAAGCCTCCAATCACCGTGGTTGGCGATGTTGGAGGAAGGATTGCCATCATTGTGGTATGTGGGTCTCTTTTATTATTCATTTTCATATTTGTCATTGTTATTCTGTTGACTTATTTAATAATTGTGGGCATATAAAAGGCCTAGGGATAGTGGCATGACCAGGTAAGTTTCCTTCAAGTTGGTGCCTTGTGCTAAATGTTTACTTTGACCCAGAAATTTAAAAATGTTACCATTAGTTTATTTAAAATTTGCTAACTACTTCTTTAAATATTGTGCATCTGTTTGTCATAACAGAAATTTTTTTGTGATTAAAGTAGTGTACAAAGTTGATTATATTAATAACTGTTTAAAACACAAGTCCTTCTTCCACACGTCATAAAACCAGTGCACAAAAAGAGTACACTTAATGCCTGTAGTTTAAAGAAGAATAGAATGAACAGCTGGCTACCTGCTAGCGCACGTAAAGGATGGCGCATCGCTGGGTACCCTGGAAGCCTCTGCTGGGCTCACCCTGGTCTGTCTTCTCTCTTCCCCTCAAAAGTTGTTGCTACCCTGAAAGCTGCCCATTTTCTTCCTTGTCTTTACAGTCTGCCTCGAGTACATATGTTCTTAAATGCTGTCTTTTATTGGTTGGCTTGTTTTTGATGTTTCTATAAATGATGTCTTTGTGTATTTCGTGACTTTTTTGTTTAGCACCATTGTTGAAATTTCCCGTGTAATGGCAGGCAGTTGTACATTATTCTTTTTCACTGCTGTATGGTGTTCCATGGTATAATTATTACACAGCTGATTTATCTGTTCTCCAGACATTGAACATATAGTTTTTAAATTTTCACACAATACTACTTTGAACATCCTTGGGACTTATTCTCCATTGCATATATGCCTGGGAGTGGAGTTGAAGGTATGCCTATTTTCAGCTTAACAGGGTATGCCAAATTGTTTCCAAAGCAGTTACACCCATTTTCCAGTCCTCATGGTGGGTGCCCCACATTATCTGCAGTGCTTGGTAATTGTGTATGCACCTTTTTCAAGTTAGAAAATCTCCCACATCACCCTACAGGTAATAGCTGTCTGCTAATTTACTCCTTAATGGGCACAGACTACAATAACAAGATGCTATGGATTCAGAAGCACTTCTTCCCCCCTTTCTATTACAACTGCATTTTTTTCAAAATTGTTGATTTTGAAGTAATTATAGATCCACAAGAAGTAGGAAAAAATGTACAGGGACATCCTGCATCCTCTTTACCCAGTATCCTCCATTTTGCCTAACTGTAGAACAGTAACATAACCTGGAAATTCTCAGTGTCACAGCCCACAGAGCTCCTCCAGAGAGCCCCCATTGTATGTGCACTGTGTGTGTGTGTGTCAAGACACAGAAGTACCCCCTCCCCACAGAGCCATGCTGTCGTTCATAGCCACATCCACCACCTTCTGCCTGACCCCCAACTCTGATGATTCATTCGTTTTGTGCTGCTGTTAACAGGATATCTGAGACTGGGGTATTTTTAAAGAAGAGAAATTTATTATCTCACTGTTCTGGAAGCTGGAAGTCCAAGATTATGGTGCCAGCATTTGGTCTGGTGAGGGCCTTCTCCCCAAGTCCTCACATGGCAGAGAGTGCAGGAACAAAAAAGGACTAACTCTGTACCCTCATGTGGCCTCTGAGCGGGAGGGAGGGAAGCCTTTGTTATAGCAGCACAAGTCCATCATGGGGAGGAGCCAAGGGACCTAAATACCTCCCCAGACCCCACCTCTCAGCACTGTTGCCCTGGGGAGTGAGTTTCCAACACCTGAGTTCTGGAAGGACAAAAGCGTTCAGACCGCAGCACCTGGCAACTGCTCATCTCTCCTCTGTCTCTATGATGATTATTTCAAGAGTGTCATATAAATGGATTATACAATGTTTAACCTTTGAGATGAACTTTTTCACTTACCAGAATTCCCCTGAGATCCATCCTGTTTTGTATATTAATATTTTATTTATTGCTGAGCAGTATTCCATGGATACAGGTACTACAGTTTGTTGAAGGACATTTTGATTATTTCTGGTTTTTAACTAGTAAACCCAAAATTACTATGCACATTCATGGATGAGTTTTGTGTGAACCGAGTTTTACTTTCTCTGAGGTAATCACAGTTATCTGAGATAAATGCAGTTGTTGGTTTGCATGGTAGTCGCAAGTAGGGGTCTTGTAAGAAACTGTCAGATTATTTTCCAAAGTGGCTGCACGATTTTACCTATTCCTGCAAGTGCTCATATACCTTTGTTCTGTCTGTGATTTGGCAGGATGACATCATTGATGACGTTGACAGCTTTCTTGCTGCAGCAGAGACCCTGAAGGAAAGGGGTGCATATAAAATCTTCGTGATGGCAACTCATGGCTTGTTATCTTCCGATGCCCCCCGGCTGATTGAGGAGTCTGCCATTGACGAGGTAACAGGGTCTGGCTATGTCTGGGCACAGCTGCCCAGACACTTTGGCATATCCCAATCCTTAGTTACAGAGAGGAAGTGCAGGAATGAGCTGTTTGGTAGTCAGAGGATTCAAAACATGGGTTGTATTTGTGCTTAAATGAATATAAGCCGTGAACTCTACCACTTTTTAAAGAGACAGCTTTATTGAGATGTAATTCACATACCATACAATTCACCCATTTAAAATGGTTCAGTGGCTCTTAGAATGTTTGAAGCCACACAGTCTTTATCACAGTGATTTTAGAACATTCTCTCTTCCCACAAGGAAATCCTGTACCCATTAGCAGTCACTCCACATTTCCTCTCAATTCCCTCAGTGCCTGGCAACCACTAATCTGCTTTTAGTCTCTTTAGATTTGCCTATTCTGGACATTTCATGTAGATGAGGTCATACAATGCGTGGTTTTTTGTGTCTGGCTTCTTTCACTCAGCATAATATTTTCAAGGTTCATCCACACTGTGACACGGATCAGTACTTTGTTCCTACTATAATGGAGTAATTTTCCATTGTATGACTATACCTAATTTTGTCTCTATCCTTTTGTTTTGTTTTTTGTTTTTTATTTTTGAGTTGAAGTCTCACTCTGTTGCCCAGGCTAGAGTGCAGTGGCACGCATGCTTACAGCCACCCCAGCATTAACCTGCTGGGCTCAGGCGATCCCTCCGCCTCAGCCTTCCAAGTAGCCAGAACTACAGGCACACACTACCACGCCGGGCTAGTTTTTTAATTTATTGTAGAGACAAAGTCTTGCCAAATTGTCCAGGCCTCGCAGGCTCAGGCAATCCACTCACCTCAGTCTCTCAAAGTGTTGGGATTACAGGCTGAGCCACTGAGCCCGACCTGTTTTGTTGTTTTGTTTTTTTTTTGAGTTAGAGTCTCACTCTGTTATCCTGGCTGGAGAACGTTAGCACAATCATGGCTACCATAGTCTTGACCTGCTGGGCTCAGGCGATCCTTCCACCTCAGCCTTCCAAATAGATAAAACCACAAGCATGCCCAGTTAATTTTTTTTATTTTATAGAGATAAGGTCTTGCCACGTTGCTCAGGCTGGTCCTAAACTCTGGGCTCGGGAAGTTTTCTTGCCTTTGCCTCCCAAAGTGCTGGGATTATGGGCATGATTTACCATGCCCAGTTCTCTTTCTACTTTGATTGAAATTTTTTTTCCACTTTTTAATTATTATGAATAATGCTGTTGTGAACATTTACTTATTTAAATTTTTTTAGAGACAGAGTCTTATTTTGTCACCCAGGCTGGAGTGCCACTCAGTGGTACAGTCATAGCTCACTGCAGCCTTAACTCCTGGGCACAAGTAATTCTCTCACCTCAGCCTTCCAAAGTGCTGGTGTCACAGCTGTGAGCCACTACACCTGGCCTGCTATGAACATTTGAGTACAAGTTTTTGTGTGGACATGTTTTCAATTATCTTGGGTGCATACCTTGGATTAGAATTGCTGGGTTATGTAGTAACTTTATATTTAAACTTTCAAGGACCTGCCAGACTGTTTTCCAAAGCAGCTGTACCATTTTTACATTTCTGCCAGCAGTGAGTTGGGGTTCCAGTTTCTCCACATCCTCATCAACACTTGTTATTATCTGTCTTTTTGGCCGTACCTGTCCTAGTGGGTGTGAGGTTCTCAAGTCTTAACCTAAGAAACACAGGTAGTGTCACAGTGCCTGGGGACATTGTTGAAGTTAGACTCTTCTTCCTGTCATAGAGAACCTCAGAGATTTGAAAATGTGTCGTGTTTTCAGGTCAAACGATGAGGCTACTTGACTTTCTCATGCTCTTGGATTTTCTCGATTCACAGGTCGTGGTCACCAATACAATTCCACATGAAGTCCAGAAACTCCAGTGCCCCAAGATTAAGACTGTGGACATCAGCATGATCCTTTCAGAAGCAATCCGCCGGATTCACAATGGGGAGTCCATGTCCTACCTTTTCAGAAACATAGGGTTAGATGACTGAGAAGCTTTCCTTTTTCAAAATTCCCAAGGGCCAAACTGGAATCATAAGGATGAGTGCTGTGAGGGGTCGTGCTTGGTGGGATGTGTTTCCCAGGGGCTGTTGTGTGTGTTCCTTCCTCTTCCCATGCCCTTCCTTCCTGTTGATTCCTATGAAGATAGACCAACTTTTTATGTCAGTTTGGGCGTTTGTGGGTTTGGGGGCAATTTTTATAGAAGAAAAACTTTATTCTCCTCTTAAATACAATAAGTTAAAATCTGATTTTTTTCATCTAACTGTTTAAAAGCATAACACTTGGAATACAATTTCTAAGCTCACAAACCGCCTTTTCCCAGAGTTACTTAAGCCAAGTGTTTAAACAAGTTAATAAAATAACGTGATCCACTGTATGATAACCTGCGATTAAAAAGCCAGATTATACTGTTGAATCTAGTAAATGACATTTTTAGAAATGCTTTTATAGACAAGCGTATGGAATATGTGATTGTATTTATTTTCTGCAACTAAAGAAGGAATAAAACCTGTGTTTGTGTGTGTTTTTTTAAATTCTGTGTTTTGGCAATTGTTTTTTAACTGAAATAAAATGAAAGCTGAATATACATGCTGTGGATATCGACGTGTTTATCAGCTTATTAAGTTTTTTCTTCTGCAACTTTTCTGGGGGATATGGTAGCCTGTTAGAGATGTAATATTCTCTGTTTTTACGACTTGTCCAAGACCCTGGAAGTTCCTGATCATTTGAGGCAGGAGAAGAGTCTGAGCCTCAGGATAAGAGGCTGAGGCAGCAGGGGCATGAGGGGGCTTAGACTACCATGTGGTCTTGGTGTGGCTTTGCTCCCTTTTCCGCAGCATGCCATTCGTGAAACATGTTCTAGAGAAGTGAGATGCTAGGGGCATCCCAAGGGGCAAGTGACCTGACTTTGTGGCTGTCAAAGTCTTAAGTATTGTTGGTCTGAGAGTTGAGAGTTTAGAACCAGAGTCCACCAGAATCGATCCCCTGGAGCGCTGTAGCCTGGGGTCACACCAGTGGGGGGGGGGGGCAACTGGGCTCCATTCGTGGAGGAAGAACAGAGACACAAAAACTAATTTTCTGCCTTAAACCTTTGCTTTCCGCCTCGCTAGATTAGATCTGGAATAAAACAGCAGTTGATTTAGCACTTACCGTTTGCCACGGTGGGGCTTCTCAGTGCTCCAGAGAGAGCAGCGTGGCCGGGGGCTTGCCCAGAGCAGGTCTGGGAGCTCTGTGGGTGTGGAAGTGCCAAGCGCTCTGCTTCTGGAAGCTGCCTGTGTGTCCCATGGGCTCCCTCTCACCCTTCTCACTCAGCACATCCAGTAGTGCCGCTCCCTCTCTCAGTTTACCCCTGAGGAAGCAGCTTGGGAGAAACGTATTCCCACCCCAAGACTTCAAATCCAGTGAATGAGAGTTGTTTTCAAAATGTCCTTGCTGTTGCAAACCTGTCCCTAGAAATGGGATCTCCCAATCTTCAGCATGAACGGGCTTCGGGGATACGCACTGAGGGCTCCTTCAGCTGGCGTGTCTCCAGTCAGTCGCAGGTCTCTGTTCTCCAGCCACATTTGGAAGAAGAGCTTTGGGGAAAGGGTGTCGCCACCCATGAGAAAGAAACCTGCCTGTGGCGTCGGGACTTCATGTTAATTCTGTGAAATGGGATGAAGACTTTAGTGGCGGATCTCACCTCTACAGACACTGGGTTCATTCTCCCACCTTCTGCCCCTTTAATTACTGCCTTACCATTTTCTGTTATAGATGACAGTTGAGGAAGTCGCCATGTGGTTTAGAACAAATGACACACTTTGAGCCGCCATGGGGCACCCCTTCTACCCCCCCACCCCCGGTGTGGCTCTGGCACAATGGCCCTTCCTGTTGCTGCACTAGCAAGGGAGGAGGGTACTTTTGAGCTCCTTCAACAGGGGGCTTCCTCCTGCTGGCTGTGTCCAGTGAGGTTTCACCCTGTGGGTTTTCCTGGCATGTCATTCTCCATGAAGAAAAGTCACATTGACAGAAGTGAATGAAGCCAGGTGCAGAGGCTCACACCTGTCATTCCAGTGCTTTGGTCAGCCGAAATGGGAGGATCGTGTGAGGCCAGGAGGTCGGCACCAGCCTGGGCAACATAGAAAGACCTCGTCTCTACAAAAATAAAAATTTAGCTGACCGAGTTGGTGCATGCCTATAGTCCCAGCTACTCTCGGGAGGCTGAGGCAGAAAGATCACCTGAGCCCAGGTCATCAAGGCTGTGATGAGCCATGATGGTGCCACTGCAGTCCAGTCTGGGCGACAGAGTGAGATCCCAACTTTTAAAAAAAGTGAATGAAAACAGATGTTAAAGTCAGGATCCTTCACCTCCACAGAGACTCAAAGTTCTGTTCTAAGCTCCGGAAGGAGGCGAAGACGAGAAGGAACCCACATCCCAGTTGTGGCTGGAGCCTGGGGAGAGCAGAGCAGGGGAGGCTGGGCCGCTTCTCTGCCAGGGAGAGGAAAGACAGCAGAGAAGGGGAGAGGAGTGGAGCCAGCGGGCAGGGGGTGGAGGGCTCAAGCGGCGGGCCGGCTCCAGGGGTGTGGAGGAGTGCTGGGGGGCTCTGAGGGCTGCGGGAGCACATCTCCCTCCCGCCCGCCCCTCAGCTCCCCTCTTGCCCTCCCAGGGGTCCTAGCTTTTCCGTGTAGGGCTTTTCTTCAGTCAGAGATGCCCTGTTTGCCACGCAGACCGCTATCTCCATGGAGCGGCCAAAGGTAAGGGGGAGGCGGCCCAGAAATTCTGTAACAGAAGAAAGGCTCATCGGTTCGAATCCTGATTGTGATGTCATCGCTTGACGGACTTGTGGGTTGGACCAATGCTGTCGCGGCATTAAGAACACAGGATTTGCCTGAGCCCGCGGGTTCGAGACCCGCCTGGGCAACTTGGCGAGACCTCATCTCTACAATAAATCAAAAAATCAGCCGGGCGTGGTAGCGCGCACCTGTAGTTCCAGCTGCTTGGGAGGCTGAGGCGGAAGGATCGCCGGAGCCCAGCAGGTCGAGGCTGCGGTGGCCAGGGGCATGCCACTGCCCTCCAGTCTGGGTGACAGAGTGAAACTCCAACTCAAAAAAAAAAAAACACAGGATGGATACACACCAACTCAGTCACAACTGTGCCAGGGACGTTCATACTTTGGCTTTCACGGTTTCCTTCCTTCAAGGTCCACCACTGCGACCAGTCAAGTTCAGAGTCAGAAGAAAGCTTTCTGCTCCCCAGGCCAGCATTCTTCCAAACATGTCAAGCATACCCCGACCAAAGACCTCCCAAGTCCTTGATTTTCAGTTGTACAAGTAGGTTATTGATGCATGGTTTTTCTTCTTTTTATTTTATTTATTTTTTGACTCAGGTTCTCTAACACCCAGGCTGGAGTACAGTGGTATGAACATAGCTTACCACAGCCTCAACCTCCCAGGTTCAGGTGATCCTTTTGCCTTAGCCTCCTAAGTAGCTGGGACTACAGGTGTGCACTACGATACCTGGCTAAATTTAAAAACTTTTTTTGTAGAGACATGGTCTTGTTATATTGCCCAGGTTGGTCTCAAACTTCTGGGCTCAAGCAATCCTCCTGCCTCCGCCTCCCAAAGTGCTGGGATTGTAGGTGTAAGCCACCACACCTGACCAGGAGTAGTTATATTAATTTCAGACAGAGCAGGCTTAAGAGCAATGAAAATTAACAGAGATAAAAATAGGGCAATACATAATGATTAAGGGAGCATTGCTCCAATAAGACATAGCAATTCTTTTTTTTTTTTTTTTGAGTTGGAGTATCACTCTGTCAGCCCAGGCTGGAGTACAGCAGCACATTCGTGGCCACCACAGCCTCAACCTGCCAGGCTCAGGTGATCCTTCCACTTCAGCCTTCCAAGTAACTGAGACTACAGGCATGCACCACCACACCCAGCTAATATATTTATTTATTGTAGAGATGAGGTCTTGCCAAACTGCCAAGTCTGTTCTTGAACCCATGGGCTCAGGTAATCCTCTCACCTCAGTCTCCCAAAGTGTTGGGATTATAGGCGTGAGCCAAGACATAGCAATTCTTAACGTGTATGAGCCTCATAACAGAGCATAAAAATATGTGAGGCAAAATTGAATGGAACTGCAAAGAGAAATAGATAAGTCCACTTTATAGTTCAAGACTTCAACATCCCTTATCAGAAATGGGTAGATCTAGTAGGCAGAAAATCAGTAACTCAACAACACTATCATAACTATATAGAATTGAAATTTATAGACTACTTTATGCAATGACAGCAGAATACACATTCTTCTCAAGCTCACGTGGCTCATTCACCAAGATAAACCATGCTCTGGCCACAAAATACACTTTTTAAATTTTTATTTATTTATTTATTTGCGTTGGAGTCTCACTCCATCACGCAGACTGGAAAGCAGTGGCACACTCACAGCCACCCCAGAGTGACCTGCTGGGCTCCGGCAATCTTTCCGCCTCAGCCTTCCAAGTAGCTGGAACTACAGGCACACGCTACCATTCCTGGCTCATTTTTTATTTATTGTAGATACGAGGTCTCACCAAGTTGCTCGGGTTGGTCTCGAACCTGTGGGCTCAAACAATCCACTCGCCTTGGCCTCCCAAAGTGCTGGGATTACAGACTGAGCCACCAAGTCCGGCTCACAAAATATACTTTAACAAATTTATATTTATCTAATTTTTTTCCTACCTATGATTTCATTCATGATAAACTTTAACAATTTTTTTTAAACCAGAGTCTCACTCTGTTGCTCAGACTGGAATGCAGTGGCATGATCACAGCTCACCACAGCCTCAAACTCCTGGGCTCAGGTGATCTTTCCTCCTCAGCCTCCCAAGTGGCTGGGTCTACAGGCATATGCCACCGTGCCAGGCTAATTTTTTTTTTTTTTTTTTGTAGATATGGGTCTTGGACTCCTGGCCTCAAGCGATCCTCCTGCCTGGCCTCTCAAAATCCTAGGATTACAGATGTGAGCCACTACACCTGGTCTTAACAAATTTAAAAGAATAGGAATCATACAGTGTCTGCTCTCAGACTACAGTGAAATGAAACTAGAAATTGATAACAGAAAAATAACTGGAAAGTCCTAAAATAGGGCAACCCCCTGGGGTCCCCTCCCACTTTGGGAGTTTTTCTGTCTTCTCAATAAATCCTGCTTTAAAAAAAAGAAAATCTGCCGGGCTCAATGACTCAGCCTGTAATCCTGCGCCTTTGGGAGGCTGAGGTGAGTGGATTGCCTGAGCCCGCGGGTTCGAGACCCGTCTGGGCAGCGAGACCTCATCTCTACAATAAATCAAAAAATTAGCTGGACATGGTAGCGCGTGCCTGTAATTCTGGCTACTCGGAAGGCTGAGGTAGAAGGATCGCCGGGGCCCAGCAGGTCGAGGCTGCGGTGACCGGGAGCGGCCGCTGCACTCCAGTCTGTGCGACAGAGTGAGACTCCAATTCAAAAATAAATAAATAAATAAAATCCTAAAATATGTGAAGATTCAACAACACACTTCTAAATAACATATAGGTCAAAGAAGAAATCTCAAACAAAATTAAAATATTTTGATCGAAATAAGATTTAAATCACAACTTTTCAAAATTTGTGGGATGCAGTGAAAGCCATACTCATAAGAAATTTTATAGCATTAAATGTATATATTAAACCGGGCACGGTGGCTCAGCCTGTAATCTCAGCACTTTGGGAGGCCAAGGTGAGATAACTGTCTGAGCCTGGGGGTTCGAGACCAGCCTAGGCAACTTGGTGAGACCGCGTCTCTACAATAAACCAAAAAATAAGCTGGGCATGGTAGCACGTGCCTGTAGTTCCAGCTACTTGGAAGGCTGAGGCGGAAGGATCATCTGAGTCCAGCAGGTCAAGGCTGTGGTGGCCATGAACGTGCCACTGCACTCCAGCCTGGGTGACAGAGTGAGACTCCAACTAAAAAAACAACAAGCCGGGCTCGGTGGCTCAGCCTGTAATCCCGCGCCTTTGGGAGGCTGAGGTGAGTGGATTGCCTGAGCCCGCGGGTTCGAGACCCGCCTGGGCAGCGAGACCTCATCTCTACAATAAATCAAAAAATCAGCCGGGCATGGTACTGTGTGCCTGTAATTCCGGCTACTCGGAAGGCTGAGGCGGAAGGATCACCGGAGCCCAGCAGGTCGAGGCTGCGATGGCCGGGAGTGGCCACTGCACTCCAGTCTGGGTGACAGAGTGAGACTCCAACTCAAAAAAAAAAAAAAAAGAGTAAATTAAATCTAAATTAAGCAGAAGAAAATAAATAATAAAAATTAAGGCAGAAATCAATAAAATTGAAACTGAAATTTGATAGAGAAAATTAATGACACCAAAAGCTGGTTCTTTGAAACGATTAATAAAATCAATAAGCTTCTAGCCAGGCAAATAAGAAAAAAGAAAGAAGAAACAAGCCAGGCTCGGTGGCTCAGCCTGTAATCCTGCGCCTTTGAGAGGCTGAGGTGAGTGGATTGCCTGAGCCCGGGGGTTCGAGACCCGCCTGGGCAGGTGAGATCTCATCTCTACAATAAATCAAAAAATTAGCCGGGCATGGTAGCGCACGCCTGTAATTCTGGCTGCTCGGAAGGCTGAGGCGGAAGGATCGCCAGAGCCCAGCAGGTCGAGGCTGCGGTGGCCGGGAGCGGCCACTGCACTCCAGTCTGGGCAACAGAGTGAGACTCCAACTCAAAAAAAAAAAAAAAAAAGAAGAAGAAGAAGAAACAAATTATTGATATAAATTAAATGAAATGAATGAAAAAGTGGACATCACTTTAATGTTCACTATGAACATTAAAAGGATAAAAAAGAAATACCGTGAACAACTCTATGCCCACACATTTGATAAGTGATATGAAATAGTCCAATTCCTTGAATGACTCAATCTACCAAAATGCATATAAGAAGAAATAGGTCATCTGAGTAGGCCTGTATCTATGAAAGAAGTTGAGTCAATAATCAATAATCTTCCAAAAGAGAAAGCACCAAGTGCAGATGGAGTCACTGGCAAATTCTGTCAAACATTCAAGGAAGAAAACATACTAATTCCTTAAAATCTCTTTCAGAAGATGGAAAGAGAGGGAATACTTCCTAATTCATTGTATAAGACCAGTATCACCCTAATACCAAAACCAGACAAATAAGTTACAAAGAAATAAAACTAAAGACCAGCATCTTTCACAAACATAGGAGCAAAAATCCTCAACAAAATATTTAAAAGTCCTCAGTCTCAGCCGGGCTCGGTGGCTCAGCCTGTAATCCCGCACCTTTGGGAGGCTGAAGTGAGTGAATTGCCTGAGCCCGCGGGTTCGAGACCTGCCTGGGCAACTTGGCGAGACCTCATCTCTACAATAAATCAAAAAATCAGCCGGGTGTGGTAGCGCATGCCTGTAATTCCGGCTACTCGGAAGGCTGAGGCGGAAGGATCGCCGGAGCCCAGCAGGTCGAGGCTGTGGTGGCCGGGAGCGGCCACTGCACTCCAGTCTGGGTGACGGAGTGAGACTCCAACTCAAAAAAAAAAAAGTCCTCAGTCTCCTGGGCTCCATGGACCTTCTGCAGTAATGTATCAAAGGCAGACCTTGCACTCTAACCACAGGAATGTGGACAGTTACCACACCATAGGTGACACAGCCCAAGAATCCAGCAGGGACAGGGAGGAGGAGGAGCCAAGGAAGACTTCACAGAGGCAGTGACAGCTTAGCACCATCTTGAGGGCTGGATAAGAGTTCACCAATCAGAGTGAGATGGAAGAGGACATTGAGGTTAAGTATGACTTTAACATTCAGTGACAAGTTGAGGGCAGCAGGAGCTGGGTGGGGGCAGGGGTAGGGCACCAGGTGCCAATCTTGCTCTTGATCTTAGGAGCAGTAAGGGCTACTGAAAGGTATGTTTTAAACAAGTGTGTTTAAAATGTCAAGGGTCAGCTGGGCTTGGTGGCTCAGCCTGTAATCTCAGCATTTTGAGAGGTCGAGGCCACCCAGGCAACTTGGCAAGACCTCATCTCTACAATAAATCAAAAAATAGCCGGGCGTGGTAGTGCACGCCTGTAGTTACGGCTTCTTGGAAGGCTGAGGCGGATGGATCGCCAGAGCCCAGCAGGTCAAGGCTGCGGTGGCTGGGAGCGGCCACTGCACTCCAGTCTGGGCGACGGAGTGAGACTCCGACTCAAAAAAAATAAAAAATAAAATGTCAAGGATTAGATTAATAGGGTGTTCATTCTGGGAAAGAGAGAGTCTGTAGCTTGCTTTTTTCACTTCTGAGTGTAAGTGAAAGGTACTATGTCTTTTCCTTTTCTTTTTGAAAGCAGGATTTATTTATTTTTATTTATTTATTTTGAATCGGAGTCTCACTCTGTTGCCCAGACTGGAGTGCAACGGCCGCTCCCGGCCACCACACCCTCCACCTGCTGGGCTCCGGCGATCCTTCCGCCTCAGCCTTCCGAGTAGCCAGAATTACAGGTGCGCGCTACCGTGCCCGGCTGATTTTTTGATTTATTGTAGAGATGAGGTCTCGCCAAGTTGCCCAGGCGGGTCTTGAACCCGCGGGCTCAGACAATCCACTCACCTCAGCCTCCCAAAGCGTGGGATTACAGGCTGAGCCACCGAACCCGGCTAAAAGCAGGATTTATTGAGAGGACAGAAAATCACCCAGAGCAGGAGGGGACCCGAGGGGGCTGTCCACGTCTTTTCAATGGTCATAGTATTTCAGGGTATTGAAGCTACCTATATAAAATTAGGCTGGGTGTGGTGGCTCACACTAGTAATCCCAGCATTTTGGGAGGCCAAGGAGAGAGGCTTGAGCCCAGGAGTTTGAAAGAAGCCTGGGCAATATAGCAAGATCTCATCTCTACAAAAAAAATAAAGAACTTAGCCGGGTGTGGTAATGTGTGCCTGTAGTCCCAGCGACTTGGGTGACTGAAGCAAAAGGATCACCTGAGCCCAGCAGGTTGAGGCTATGATCGTGCCACTACACTCCAGCCCGTGTGACAGAGTGAGATCCCCCAACTCAAAAAAATAAGATAAAATAAAAAATATAAGGCCATGGGATAAAATCTATGGGAGAGAACCCAGCCCTGCAACGTTGCCACTATGCTTAGAGATGAACAATTGTTGTTTCTAAGTTGGTTCTCCTACTTGCATGCCTGCTCACACAGCCACTTCAATAGAGAACAACTAATTATCTTTATGTTCTGACCCCTGGGGAGGGGTGAAGCTGCCCACGAGGTTGATCAATGCAGTTTTCCTTGAACTATGAGCCTAAAGTCACACAGATCTCCTTGGTGGCATCCAGAAGTTGGATGGGCTGAAGGGTGCAAGCAGCTTTAATCTCCAGGTTCCCCTCTCCACTTCCCACATCCCTTCCTCCTAAGCTGCCTCAATAACGACTTCTGGCCCAGGAGGCAGTGGCCGACAGTCACGGGACTGGCTTTATAGACAGCCTCTCCATTGCAAAACCTAGGAGTGGCATTTGAGACGTTTTTCAGACTTTGCACTCTGACAGACCCGTGACTCCCCCTGGACCCAGGACCCACCCCAAAGAGCTGGCTCTTCTGGTCCTGTGACCCTCTCTCCCTGTGCCGGAAGATGTCTTCAACAACCTCATCCCCAGCACTCCAATCAGCAGGGCCCGTTCCCTAGCTCCCTGCCCGCCAAATTATTCCTTTAAAAAACCTAGCCTAGCCGGGCTTGGTGGCTCAGCCTGTAATCCCACGCCTTGGGAGGCTGAGGTGAATGGATTGCCTGAGTCCACGGGTTCAACACCCACCTGGGCAACTTGGCGAGACCTCATCTCTACAATAAATCAAAAAATTAGCCGGGCGTGGTAGCACGTGCCTGTAATTCCGGCTACTCGGAAGGCTGAGGCGGAAGGATTGCCAGAGCCCCAGCAGGTCGAGGCTGCGGTGGCCGGGAGCGGCCACTGCACTCCAGTCTGGGCGACAGAGTGAGACTCCAACTCAAAAAAAAATAAAAAATAAAAATTTAAAAACCTAGCCTGAAATTCCTGGTGAGGTGAATTTGGGAAATATCTTCCATCCCCCAGCTCTTGTGTTTATTAAAACTCTTGTGTTTATTAAAACTCTTTCTCCATTGCAGCAACTATTGTCAGTGTACCTACCCGCTTTTCTGGGTAGCAGGCAAAGGGCCTGGTCAGGCTATAACAGTAAGGAAGTCCCAAGTTCACTCACTACTCCCTCTGCTTGTGTGGGAAATTTCCAACTTTTGGCTGCCCTGAGTAGCCTTGCACTTGTAGCTTAGGACCCTCGTGGGAGTGTTTCCCTAGGCACAGTCAGGCAGACAATATTTAGCAGGAATAAATGATAAATCCTGTGCTTGCAAAAGCAGGAGCAACAGATAAGCTGGAACCAGGTCTGGCAGCTGGCATGAGAGATGCCCCAGACGGCTGAGCCTGCAAGCTGTTGCAGAATGACTGTGGGCTCACTTCAATCATGCAGCCTATTTCAGTCCTTCCCGGCTCGTCCCCAGGGTCTGCTGAGTCACGCCCCCTGCCAACCAAAAGTCTTAGGGAGAGGAAGCAGTGACTGGCTGGTTCTGCTCTGAAGAATGCGGACAGGAGGAGGGTGGCTGCAATGCCTTGGTCACCATTTTGAGGCACTTAAGACACAAACTCCTCGGTGGCTCAGCCTGTAATCCCAGCACTTTGGGAGGCTGAGGTGAGTGGATTGCCTGAGCCTGTGGGTTCGAGGCCCGCCTGGGCAACTTGGCGAGACCTCATGTCTACAATAAATCAAAAAATTAGCTGGGCGTGGTAGTGCACGCCTGTAGTTCCAGCTACTTGGAAGGCTGAGGCAGAAAGATCGCCAGAGCCCAGCAGGTCGAGGCTGCACCGGCCGGGAGCGGCCACTGCACTCCAGTCTGGGTGACAGAGTGAGACTCCAACTCAAAAAAAAAGAAGAAAAAAACAAACTCACAGATGTCCCCTCTCCTGCAAGATACAGATGGCTCCAGTCATCGTGCTTAGGCCCCACCCATCCCCCCTGGCCCCACTCCTGTTCTCATAAGTCTGGGGGACTTCTGCTTGGGATGGAAGCAGCTAAAGAGGCTAAGAGGTCCCCATCTTTCTTGGGGTGAGTCGATCAGAAGGGCTGCTTCCTTCCCCTAGGACTTTTGATTGGCAGGGGCACAATTATCTCTAAGTGGTTTATTTCCTTCTGAGACCCAGTCACGAAGAAGGGACCTAATGCTGTTGACTTTACTCTATCTTAGAGACTCAGGTTGAGTACATCTGGATACATCCAGCTGGTTCCTTCCAACCCATGCAAAACAATCTGTCAGTTTATAGTATATTCTGAGCGATTGCTTGGGTCGTGAACACGGTCTGAGGCTACCTTGCTTAAAGGTGAGGGCGGATGGCAGGGGGGCAGTCTGAGCCCGCCTGAGGCTTACTGTCAGAAGTGACTTTACTGTTTCCTCTCTTCTGCCTTGGTGGGAGGGGATTAATCTTTACCTCGCTTCAGGGTTACCAAGTAACAGGAGCAGTTGCGTTTGCAGGCCAGTGTGCGCCCGGTGGCAACTGCTCACTCATTAACACTTCTGAGTGTCTGGTTAAACTCCAAACGCTTTGCAAAGTCACGAGCCGTGTCACTGAGCAGAGACATGAGACCATCGGCCAGCCCCGCTGTGTGCACTGATTTAATTAGCTAGTGAGCACCAGGCCCTGATAGAATCCAAATGGCACCAGGGTCGTGGAGACGCTGGGGCCAGATCTGCAGCTGAATCCAGCTCTGCCCCCTTACATGCCTGTGTCATGGCGGATGGCAGCCTCTTGGCCTGTCTTCTTGCCTGGGATGAGATAGCACCTACACTGCGTGGCTGCTCTGAGCACAAAACAGGATGGTGTGTAGGACAGCCAAGGGCGGGCTGTGGTGTTTGATAGATAATGGGTCCCTCTCTGACCCCAGGCAGACCCTTGGGGGCTGAATGGGTGGTCAAGTTAAGGGGTTCAGGACTCCTCCCTGGTCTAGAAAAAGAGAGCAGAAACGTTGGCAACAGGACCTCACGGCAGATAGTAAGGGGGATGTTTCTGAGACTGGGACTGTCGTGGTTGGAAGTGAACCATTATGCAGGAGTCACCGTCCCAAGTCCCCTTCAGTCCACTCACAACCTGACGGCCTCAAGTGGACATGGTTGCCCTCAGAGTGGTGTTGCCAGAGGGGAGGTGTCCTCCCAGTGCTCCACGCTTCTGATACAAATTAGATAGAGGTGAAGCCACCCATTGGGCAACTCCACCCTTTCTTTCTGAGACTCTTGGGGTTGCCTTGGGGTCCTCTAAACTCCATGTTTTCCCCCATCCCCTGCTGAGTTTAAAGACACTCCCTAGCCGGGCTCGGTGGCTCAGCCTGTAATCCCGCACCTTTGGGAGGCTGAGGTGAGTGAATTGCCTGAGCCCGCGGGTTCGAGACCCACCTGGGCAACTTGGCGAGACCTCACCTCTACAATAAATAAAAAAAAAATCAGCCGGGCATGGTAGCGCATGCCTGTAATTCCGGCTACTCGGAAGGCTGAGGCAGAAGGATCGCCAGAGCCCAGCGGGTCGAGGCTGCGGTGGCCGGGAGCGGCCACTGCACTCCAGTCTGGGCGACAGAGTGAGACTCCAACTCAAAAAAAAAAAAGCCGCTCCCTCTTCTTCTCCCCTCCCACCCTGCCAGCTCTCCCACCCCATGCTCTGGGATCCGCTCCCCATGAGGGGGTGAGGGAGGGAAGTTGCACTGAAACAGGGCCCTGCACGCAGCTGCATTGTGGGCTGGAGAGGCCGCCGTCCCGCTCGGTTTAATGATCAATTAATTCATTCAGTGCCGGGAAGCCCTTCCTGACCCGGTTTGTCCCTCAGTCTCTCCAGCTCAGAGCTGAGGCCTGCTGCAGGACGGCCATGGCTGACAACTCCACCAGCGACCTCCACGCTCCCGGGCCACAGCTGAGCGTGACTGACATCATTGTCATCACCGTGTATTTTGCCCTGAACGTAGCCGTGGGCGTATGGGTGAGAGGACCCGCGGCAGCGGCCAGCTGGGCTCTTGGGGTGGGCGCTCAGGGTGGGAACCGGGGTTCCCATGTCCCTGTGGCGTCAGCATTGGTCTCGCCTGTGGCCTGAAGCCGCTGTGTTCCTCTTCCCAGCCTGCAGCGGATTTGTTCAGAGACCTTGATCAAGCCCCTCTTTCACTTTGGGCAACGACTTCTCCATCGGCAAAATGAGGAAAGTCTCTCTAATGGGCAACTGGGCTTTTACACCTCTGACCAGCTGGGGTCCCTGGGCACCGCCCATCATCCTCCTGGTCCTGGTCTCCACGGTGTCAGGTGTCTCCCAGGGAGAATGTCTGCCTGGACATTGGAATCCCAGGACTCCCCAGCTGCACCCAGAGCTGCTGGGTCAGATCGGAGGCAGAGGGTCATGCAGGGCCTGGGGATCTTTCTTGTTCTTTTTTGTTTAGAGTTGGAGTCTCACTCTGTCGCCCAGACTGGAGTGCAGTGGCCACTCCCGGCCACCGCAGCCTAGACCTGCTGGGCTCCGGTGATCCTTCCACCTCAGTCTTCCAAGTAGCTGGAGCTACAGGTGCACACTACCACGCCCGGCTAATTTTTTGCTTTATTGTAGATATGAGATCTCGCCAAGTTGCCCAGGATGGTCTTGAACCTGTGGGCTCAGGCAATCCACTCACCTCAGCCTCCCAAGGTGCGGGATTACAGGCTGAGCCACCGAGCCTGGCCTCTTTTTCTTTTTTTCTTTTTGAGTTGGAGTCTCAATCCATCGCCCAGGCTGGAGTGTAGTGGCATGCTCACAGCCACCCCAGTGTTGACCTGCTGGGCTCCGGCGATCCTTTCGCCTCAGCCTTCCAAGTAGCCGGAACTATAGGTGTGCGCTACCATGCCCAGCTAATTTTTTTATTCATTGTAGAGATGAGGTCTCACCAAGTTGCCCAGGATGGTCTCGAACCTGTGGACTCAGGCAATCCCCTCACTTCAGCCTCCCAAAGTGCTGAGATTACAGGCTTGAGCTGCTGCATCCGGCCGGGATTTTTATTTCTAACAAGTTCCCTGGGGATTCACGTCCCACAGCCTAGCTCTATTTCATGAGCAACTCTCTCTTCCTTGATAAGAGTGAGAAGTGATTTGACCCCACCCACGGAGTCACAGGGTGGTGCTAAGCAGGCAACATCCCACATCAGCCATCCTCCCCGCAGCCCCCGGGAGAGGCCGGCCCCTGGGCAGATGAAGAAGCCGAGGCTCCGGGCCACACAGAGGGAAGGGGTCCTGCTTTAACCTGCTCTCGATGCTGACTTTGAGGCTTTCCTGGTGGCAAGGGGAACACAGCACATTCCAGTTCATCCACTTCATGCTTAGGGCTTACGGAGATTGGCTCCCCCGCCTCGACCCCAGAGGCGTCTCTGAGCCCTGACATTCTTCTGGGGAGAGTGAGTACCCCTCCCTATAATCTGTAGCCGAGGGCCTGGAGGACAGGAGATGGGTTGTGTCCCTCACCTTTCCAGGCCTCGGTGTCTTGGTCTGTAAGATAGGGATACTACGTACCTCAGGGCGTGAGGTCTCCCACCAAGGGGCCTGCACAGGACTGTCCCCTGCTGCTGCCATTGGTTCTTTGGTAGTTGGTGGTGGTGGTGGTGGTGGTTGTAGTAATGCTAGTCATGGTAATGGCAGTCGCGGTAGTAACCTTAGTGGTAGCAGGAGCTGTTGGAGTGGGAACAGCAGGAGTGGTCATTGACATTAGTTATTGGCTGGGCATGGTGGCTCAAGCCTGGAATCCCAGCACTTTGGGAGGCTGAGGTGAGGGGATTGCCCGAGCCCACGGGTTCGAGAACAGCCTGGGAAACTTAGCAAAAGCCTCATCTCTACAATAATTCAAAAAATTAGCCAGGTGTGGTAGTGCACACCTGTAGTTCTGGCTACTCGGAAGGCTTAGGTGGAAGGATTGCCAGAGCCCAGCCGGTCAATGCTGGGATGGCCGTGAGCATGTCACTGCACTCCAGCCTGGGTAATGGAGTGAGACCCTGACTCAAAAAAAAAAAAAATAAATTATTTATTATATAATTAAATATTAAATCACAAGTAGTCCATGCTGGTCGTCGGCAAAGCTGAGATCAAGTCCTGGCTAGACTGGGGCAAGTTGCCGAACCTCTCTGGGTTTCATGTCCCTCAAGCACACAGCGTGGGTGTCTGCGGCCCCCTTCTCAGGCTGTTCCAAGGAGCAAGGGGCCAACGGGTGTGAGGATCTTTTGCAAAGGTGCCATACTCCTGTGAGAGGTGGTGACTGAGAACTCAGGGGAGGGGATGCCTTCGTGCGGCAGAACCAGGCAGTGGAGGCCTCCAGGATTGGGCAAGGTGAGAGCCAGGCAGAATCTGCAGAGAGAAGGAGGAGGGGAGGGAAGGCTTGCCAGCCACCAGGGTAGGGTATTTAGCAGGAAGTGCACATGCGAGAAGGATGTTCTGGGCACCTGAAGCCAGGTCCTTTGCTGCCCAGGGACTCCGGCCAATGTCTCAGGTCCACTGCTCCCAGCTCAGTTTTCCTGTGTGCAGGCTGGTGCCCTAGGCAGCAGGGCTGCAGGAGTTCTGCCCTGTCCCTCCCAGCAGGCCAGGCTGGCCCAGGTAGGTGCAGATGACCAGAGTGTGGCAGGCGCATCCAGAAAACAGCAGGGCCAAGATGGGCACAGTGGCTCACGCCTGTAATCCCAGCACTTTGGGAGGCTGAGGCGAGAGGACCGCCTGAACTCAGGGGTTCAAGACCAGCCTGAGCAACATGGTGAGACCTCATCTCTACAATAAATCACAAAATTAGCCGGGCATGGTGGCACATGCCTGTGGTTCCAGCTACTTGGAAAGCCGAGGCAGAAAGATCACCTGAGCCCAGCGGCTTGAGGCTGTGGTGGCCGTGAGCGTGCCACTGCACTCCAGCCTGGGTGACAGAGTGAGACTCCAACTGTCTCAACAGAGTCAGACTCAAACTCAAAAAAAAAAAAAAGAGCGGGCTGGGCAGGGGGTTGCTGGGAGCAGCAGCAGCTGCTCACAGCCCAGAGGCAGGCAGAGCAGGCTAGGTGGGTGCGGCCCTGCCAAGATGCTTTGATGGTGGGCCTGGGAGAGCTCTGGGGAGGGCCTTTAAGGAGGAGATGTTCCTGGAGGAACAGACTTTGACCTGAGCCTTTGCATTCGTTAAGGTATTTGTTAACAAATGACAGAAAACCACTTTCAAATGAACTCTGACAATGAAGGAAATGTAATAGTGTCCACAGAGAAAAGTCCAGCAATAGGGAAGCCTTCAGGCGCAGTATGATCCAGGGGTTCACAGTATTTTCAAGGCTATAGCTACACTTCACTGAAGTTCTCTCCATCCACACGTGGCTTTGTCTGGAACTCAATTTTCCTCATGCCAGAGGCAAGATGATCATACTAGTAGGTGAACCTGGGTTCAGACCATTACCAGTCAGGTTTCCTTTCATCTCTGAGACCCTCAATTTCCTCACTGGTAACATGACATCTACTTCATGAGGCTTTTGTGAAGACTAAAAACTTTGCCCAGGGCCAGGTGCGCTGACTCATGCTTGTAATCCCAAAACTTTGGGAGCCAGAGGCAGAAGGATCGCTTGAGCCCCGGCGTTTGAGACCAGCCTAGGTAACATAGTGAGACCTCATCTCTACAAAAAAATAAAAATAAAATAAATTCCAAAAAAAAAAAAAATTATCCAGGTGTGGTGGTACATGACTATAGTCCCAGCTACTTGGGAGGCTGAAGTGGAAGGACCACCTGAGCCCTGGAGGTTGAGGTTGCTGCGAGCTGTGATTGTCGTGATCGTGCCGCTGCACTCCAGCCTGGGCGATAGAGTGAGACCGTGATTCAAACAAACAAATCAACAACAAAAAACTTCACCCAGGCCACGCACAGTGGCGTGTGCTTGTAGCCCCAGCTGCTTGGGAGACTGAGGCAGGAAGATCGCTGAGCCCAGGAGTGCTGAGCTGTCACGTGCTATGCCGATCAGGTGTCCACATTAACTCTGGCCTCAATATGATAACCTCCTGGGAGCAGGCGACCACTAGGTTGCCTCAGGAGGGGAGAATTGGCCCAGATGGAAAACAGAGCAGGTCACAGCTCCTGTGCTGATTAGTAGTGGGACTGCGTTTGTGAACAGCCACTGTGCTCCAGCCTGGGCAACATAGTGAGACCCTGTCTCTAAAAAATAAATAATTTTGGCTGTGTGTAGTGGCTCAAGCCTATAATCTCAGCACTTTGGGAGGCCAAGGTGAGAGGATTGCCTGAACCCGCGGGTTCAAGATCAGCCTGGGCAACACGGTGAGACCTTGACTCTACAATAAATTAAAACATTAGCCAGGTATGGTGGCACGCACCTGTCATTCCAGCTACTTGGAAGGCTGAGGTGGAAGGATCGCCAGAGCCCAGCAGGTCGAGGCTGTGGTGGCCGGGAGCATGCCACTGCACTCCAGCCTGGATGACAGAGTAAGCCTCCAACTCAAAAAATAAATAAGTACATACATACATAAATACATAAATAATACATGCCTGTAATCCCAGCATTTTGAGAGGCAGAGGCTAGTGGATTGCCTGAGTTCAGTGGTTCGAGACCAGCCCGGGCAACTTGGCAAGACCTCTTCTCAACAATAAATCAAAAAAATTAGCCGGGTGTGATGGCACACGCCTGTGGTTCCAGCTACTTGGAAGGCTGAAGTGGAAGGATCGCCTGAGCACAATAGGTCGAGGCTGTGGTAGCTGTGAGCATGCCACTGCACTCCAGCCTGGGCAACAGAGTGAGACTCCTACTCAAAAAAAAAAAAAAAAAAAAAAGAGGTCCGGGCTCGGTGGCTCAGCCTGTAATCCTGCGCTTTGGGAGGCCGAGGTGAGTGAATTGCCTGAGCCTGCAGGTTCAAGACCCGCCTGGGCAACTTGACGAAACCTCATCTCTACAATAAATCAAAAAATCAGCCGGGAGTGGTTACGCGCACCTGTAATTCTGGCTATTCGCGGAAGGCTGAGGCGGAAGGATCACCGGAGCCCAGCAGGTCGAGGCTGCAGTGGCCAGGAGTGGACACTGCATTCCAGTCTGGGCGACAGAGTGAGACTCCGACTCAAAAAAAAAAAAAGTTCATACAGGTAAAGCAGTCGGAACCATTCTGATACAAGGGGTACTCTGGGGACACTAACAAGGTGTATGAGTCACCAGAGCCTCAACCTCCTCATCTCCATTCAAGGAGGCCAGGGAGCAATCCCAGTTGCTCTGGGACTGCACCTTCTGAAGTCAATGATAAACCCTGAGCCAGGCACGACAGCTAAGGAATGTGATAGGCTCTTTGGCTTAGATGGATCACGGTCCCTGGAGCTGGAGACTGAGTTGGGGCCGCCCAAGTCACTTGCTGGGAAAGACGAGGCCCCTGCAGGAAGAGAAAGGGGATTCGCAGTTGGACAATTAAGTTTACGAACTTGCCACCGTGCGCTTACGTGGGTAGCACTGTACAGACAACTCAGGGAAGTTTCCTAACCTTGGGATATCAGTGTCTCACAGCTGTGTTCGTGTCGACGTGTGGCAGTGTCTTGTTGTGTGGCGTTCATGATTGCTGCTGCGTGTTTTTGTGTGCCATCACGAGAATGTCAGAGCTTGAATTAGAGCAAGGAACAAACATTAAAGTTCGGGTTAAACTTGGCAAGAGTGGAAGTGAAGTCAGGGACATGTTAGCCCAAGTTTATGGGGATAATGCCATGAAGAAAACCGGCAGTGTTTTTCTGAGGGGAGGGAAAGTATCACTGATGAAGAGAGGTCAAGATGGCTGGTAGTGAGCAGAACTGATTAAAACATTGCAAAAATTCATTGAATTGTATGTCAAAATCATCGACTGACTGTGAGAAGCATAGCAAACCAAATAAACATCGATAGAGAAACAGTTAGGAAAATCTTCACTGGAAATCTTGGCATGAGAAAAGTGTGTGCAAAATGACCCTGAAGGAGCTCTTGCATCACAACAATGCACCAGCTCACACAGCACTGTCTGTGAAGGAGTTTTTAATCAGTAAACAAATAACTGTACTGGAACACCCTCTTTACTCACCTGATCTGGCCCCCAATCTACCTAAAGATACAGGAAATATTGAAAGGAAGACATTTTGACGATATTCAGGATATCAAGCAAGGGTAGTATGACGATACTTCTGATAGCCATTCCAGAAAAAGAGTTCCAATTGCAGGTGGACTAGGTGCTGGCATCAGTGTATAGCTTCCCAAGGGTAGTACTTCGAAAGTGACCATAGTGATATACAGCAATGAGGCATGCAGCACTTTTTCTAGGATGAGTTCACAACCTTAATTGTCAGAGGCAATTGGCAATGCTCATTTTAGTCTTGAAAGATGAGGTGATGGGAAAAATCATGACCTATGGGCAGCCCCCTTGGGTCCCCTTCCACTGGGGAACTTTTCTGTTCTTTCAATAGATCCTGCTTTCTAAAAAAAAAAAAAAAAAATTTATGAGCTGTGACCAGAGAAGCTCTGGAGTTGTGAAGTGCACAGCTTACACATCTGGACATAGCAATCCTGGCCTAAACTTGTGAGAGTCTTGAGACCAGGCTGCATTCAGTACAGCAAGATCACAGCACACAAAGCAAAAGTGGTGGGAGCTGGGGGTGGAGAGAAAGAGGCAGGGAGCACATCAAAACTTTGAAGCTGGGCATGGTGGTACACACCTGTAGTCCCAGCTAAGGCAGGAGGCCAAGGCAGGAGGATCGCTTGAGCTTGGAAGTTCAAGAATAGTCTGGGCAACATAATGAGACCTCATCTTAAAAGTAAAGAAAGAAGCCGGGCTCGGTGGCTCAGCCTATAATCCCGCGCCTTTGGGAGGCTGAGGTGAGTGGATTGCCTGAGCCAGAGGGTTCGAGACCCGCCTGGGCAACTTGGCGAGACCTCATCTCTACAATAAATAAAAAAATTAGCCGGGCGTGGTAGCGTGCGCCTGTAGTTCCAGCTACTTGGAAGGCCGAGGCGGAAGGATCGCCAGAGCCCAGCAGGTCGAGGCTGCGGTGGCCGGGAGCGGCCACTGCACTCCAGTCTGGGTGACAGAGTGAGACTCCAACTCAAAAAAAAAGAAAAGAAAAAGAAAAAAGGTTGAATGGTGGGTCCATGCAGTGAGGCTTAATTCTCCTAAGGATAGGGCGGGAAAATTAAGTCAGGAGAGGGACCTGCACACTGATCGATATTCTGTGATCAAGCCCCATGTAGGTTTTGAAAAAGAAAAGCAAAATATATATCCAAATACACTCCTGTGAGCCTCCTTTCAAATTTTTTCTTTTTGCTTTTCACTTCTTTTCAATTTCTCCCATCCAAATAGCACTAAATGGAAGCTTAAAAAGCCACATAATCACGGACCCTTTTTGAACACTTGTCAGGCACCATTCTTGGCGTGTTGCATGTACGAGGGGGGACAAAAAAAACTAATAAACAAAAGACGAAATTATCTTTTTTTTTTTTGAGTTGGAGTCTCACTCTGTCGCCCAGACTGGAATGCAGTCGACCTGCTGGGCTCCAGCGATCCTTCTGCCTCAGCCTTCCAAGTAGCTGGAACTACAGGCGTGCGCTACCACACCCGGCTACTTTTTTGATTTATTGTAGAGATGAGGTCTACACCAAGTTGCCCAGGTGGGTCTCGAACCCGCGGGCTCAGGCAATCCACTCACCTCGGCCTCCCAAAGTGCTGGAATCACAGGCTGAGCCACTGAGCCCGGCCACGAAATTATCTTTTGGAGGGCGGGTGCCTCGTATTACAGGCTTCCCCGCTAGGTAAGTGTTCTAGGAACCCATTGGCATCAGTGTACCAGCTACCGTTGTTGTGAGAGGCTGTTTTCAGCTTTAGTGAATATTTTGGGAGATTCTTTTTTCCTTTTTTGAGTAGGAGTTTCACTCTGTCACCCAGGCTGGAGTGCTGTGGCATGCTCACGGCTACCGCAGCCTCGACCTGCTGGGCTCTGGCGATCCTTCCGCCTCAGCCTTCCAAGTAGCTGGAACTACAAGCGCACGCTATCTCGCCCGGCTCATTTTGATTGATTTATTATTTATTTATTTATTTATTTTATTTTATTTATTTATTTATTTTTGCGTTGGAGTCTCACTCTGTCGCCCAGACTGGAGTGCAGTGGCCGCTCCCGGCCACCGCAGCCTCGACCTGCCGGGCCCCGGCGATCCTTCCGCCTCAGCCTTCCGAGTAGCCGGAATTACAGGCGTGCGCTACCACGCCCGGCTAATTTTTTGATTTTATTGTAGAAATGAGGTCTCGCCTGCCCAGGCAGGTCTCGAACCCTCAGGCACAGGCAATCCACTCACCTCAGCCTCCCAAAGACGCGGGATTACAGGCTGAGCCACCGAGCCCGGCTTCATTTTGATTTATTGTAGAGATGAGGTCTCGCCAAGTTGCTCAGGCGGGTCTCGAACCCGCGGGCTCAGGCAATCCACTCACCTCAGCCTCCCAAAGGCACGGGATTACAGGCTGAGCCACCGAGCCCGGCTTGATTTTTTTGTAGAGACAAGATCTTGCTATATTGCCTAGGCTGGTTTCGAACTCCTAGGCTCAAGCAATCCTCCCACCTCGGCCTCCTAAAGTGCTGGGATTACAGGCGTGCGCCACCGTGCCCGGCCTGCTGGACTTTTGGGGGCACTGCCACACCGTTTCTGCGATGGTAGCACTGTTCTACATACCCACCTGCAACGCACAAGGTTCCACTTCCTACCTCTTCTTTCTGTTCTCGCAGTCCTCTTATCGGGCCAGCAGGAACACAGTGAGCGGCTACTTCCTGGCAGGCCGGGACATGACGTGGTGGCCGGTGAGTGTCCCCTGACTTCTCCCACCCTGTCCTTTGTCCATGGGTCATGTCTGACCTCTAGGTCAGTCGGCACCTGCCTCCCTGAGGTCGCTCCCTGTGTCTTCCTCATCAAGGTCACCGTCCAGGCCAGCTCCATGGTGCAGGCCTGAGCCTGGTGAGGGGTCCCTGAACTGGGAGTACAGGGCCAGCTACTAGGAATCATGTGAAGGGGAGGGGCTTGGCATCTGAAACCTACATCTGCTCCTTAGCTGTGCAGCCAGCTGCGAGTGCATCTCACAGCCCAGGCTTCTCACTGGTGAATTGGGAGCGGGGCCCTACTTTGGTTTGAGAGGATGAAGGGGATGCTGAGGCCCAGCGTGGGGCTGGCACTGTGGGCCCGCCGCTGATGCGTTTCCATTCCTCTCCTTCAGATTGGAGCCTCCCTCTTCGCCAGCAGTGAAGGCTCTGGCCTCTTCATTGGACTGGCAGGCTCAGGCGCGGCTGGAGGCCTGGCCGTGGCCGGCTTCGAGTGGAATGTGAGCCCCAGAGGATGGGTGCAGCCCGTGGGAGGGGGTGTGGCCACCCTGATGGGCCCTGGATGGTGTCAGCTGAGGTCCAGGTGGGCCCTATGCAGTGCTATTCCTGGGCAAGTCTGGTCTTCAGAACACCAAAGCTCTGGACAGCGCAGCTGGTAGGGAGCTGTGGGTCTTGGCCCAGGCCATCTACCTACAGAAGCCCAGAGAGGAGAGGAGGCCACCCAGGGTCTCATAGGCGGCAGGTGGGACTGGGAGAAGCCAGGCTGCAGACCGCTAGTCCCAGGTGCACCAGCTGTTTCTGGAGTGGGGCCGTGGGAGCCGCGGCCACGGCCCTCACCTGCCTCTGTCCCTGCAGGCCACATATGTGCTGCTGGCGCTGGCGTGGGTGTTTGTGCCCATCTACATCTCCTCAGGGGTGAGTCTGCTCCTGGGGCCTCTGGCTGGGGTCTGGGCCTTGGTTCAAGTTGGTGCTGGTGATAGGCAGGACGTCTTCGGCCTCACGTCACAAGCGGGTGATCTCTCAAAGCTGGTTGCCATTAGTCCAACCAGCATGCCTAGTGACCCACTGAGGCAGGTCCTCTGGGACCGTAGCTTGTTGCCTCATCACCTGGTTTTCACGGCCTTTGTGCTGCATCTCGGGGACGAGGCTTCATCCACCTGGGGGCACAGGCCACACACCTGGGCTGCACAGTCAGGTTGCACACCTGGGTGGCACACCTGGGCCACCCACCTGGGCGGCACACCTGGGCCACACACCTGGGCTGCACCATGATTGACTCTGCCCACTCCTTCAGCCCCAGCCCTGCGGTCACTAAGTCCAGCCCGCTTCCTGGCTCTCAATCCGTCCCATGCTCTACCCTCCTCCATCCAGCCCCGTCATGGTTCACCTGGATTTGTCGTAACAGCCTCTACACTTGTCCTTCCGTTCTGAGCCTCAGCCGTTCCCCTTTTCCTCATCCCAGCCCCGAAGAGCCCGTCTCAGCCGGCTACTCCGGGTCTGGAACCCTTGTCAGAGCTCAGCCTGGAATTCAAGGCTGGCTGCTGGGGCAGTTGTGGGTCAGTGGCCCGGGCCTTGATTTTGAGAAGCTCCCAGCTGCTTCTCTGTGCAGTCCGGGTGTGTGATCCAGGTGTGCCACCCAGTTATACAGCCCTGGTGTACAGGTCAGGCATGAGGCCCCGGTGTGCCACCCAGTCATACAGCCCAGGTATGCCACATGAGTGTGCAGCCCAGGGGTGCGGCCCGGGTGTGTGACCCAGGTGTTCAACTCGAGTGTGAATCCCGGGTGTGCTGCTCAAGTGTGTGGCCCAGGTGTGCCACTCAGTTATACAGCCCAGCTGTTCAACGCGAGCGTGCAGCCCAGGTGTGCCACCCAGTTATACAGCCCAGCTGCTGCCCAGGTGCTTCCTGGGCCAGGGACTGGGACAGGCCCCTGCCCTGAACACTGGATGTCGTCTTGGTGAGTGCTCAGTCCCCACGCCCCTGTGCCTTCCCAGATCGTCACCTTGCCTGAGTACATTCAGAAGCGCTATGGAGGCCAGCGGATTCGCATGTACCTGTCTATCCTGTCCCTGATGCTGTCTGTCTTCACCAAGATATCGGTAAGCTGTCTCCCTCCAGCTTTGAGCCAGTGTAGCCTGGAAACATTCCCAATCTGGGGACCGCTCGAATGGACCTGACATCCTCTCATCCCTCTCTGCCTTGTTGAACAACTTAGGTGAGGCCCAGAAAGGGACAACAACTTACCCAGGGCCACACAGCGAGTCTAGGATGGCCGATCGGGGACCCTGGGGTGTAGGCTCGGCAGCTGGTGGCAAAACTCAGTCAGGTGACTACTGCTTTGCCTCAGGCTCTAGACGTGGGGGTGTGAGGGCGGTTCTCGTTGGGAGGGGTTGGTCCTGGGACTGGCCAGGACTTCCCACTAGGGGGCACCAAAGCCCATGAAGTCTCAGCCCACCTTGCGTCTGCACTGAGCGGGCCTCCAGCCTCTCACCTGAGCAGGTCAACCCTCTCACTCACACCTTCCCTTGGGGTCCTGGTCCCGCCCCACTGGACATTAAGAGCAGGAAGCACATCTTGAATGTCTGAGGAGGAGCTTAGGGCTTGTCCTGGCCCTCAATCTTACAGAGAGGGAAACTGAGGCCCAGGGAGGGGAAGGAACCTGGTGACTCAGGGCAACACCAGGCCTTCCAGCTCTCACTCCGAAGCCCTGATGCATCCAGCCTCTGTTCGGCTCCAGGACTCTGAGGGGCGCTGGAGTCCCGGGGCTGCTGATCCTGGCGGAGGGAACCTAGACTAGACCCTGAGCCTTGGGTTCCTCGCTCTCAGGGAGGGGTGGCAGAGCCCGCCTCTCAGGGCTGGCGTGAGGGTTGACGGAGGTTGGTGTGCCACGTGAGACGTGCTCTGTGAGGCTCAGCTCTCTCCCCAGTGGTGAAGTTGCCTCCTGGGCCCTCTTCCTTCCGCTCTGGGACTAAGAAAGCCTAGGTGTGGCGTCGAGTTAGTGGAGGGGATGCGGGGAATGGAGGCCACGGAGTAGAGGCCTCGCCGGCTGCCAGGAGCTGTGGGTGGGGCTACCTGAGCATGAGGCCCTGAGAGGGTCACTCGGCCCTGAAGGGGGTCCCCCCCAGCGTCTGGCCTGCCCTCTCCCCTCCTGGGGCCTTCCCTCTGCAGCCTTGGCCGGGCTTCCACCTGCACTGGCAACTCCAAGGCGTGGCCCAGAGCATCTTGTCATTCATGTGGGCAGGTTTCTGGGGGCAGTTGGCAGCAAGCTTGGCACCACCATCTTTACTAGATGCTTTTGGAATGTCAGAAGTGGTTTTCTTCCTCTGGGATCTATTTCATGACCAGAGGGACATGGCTTTGGGCTGCCCCTGAGGCCAAGTCCACACTCTTCTTCCCCCTCACATTTCTCCCACAGACAGGTCCAGCCACCTCCCTGGAATCTAGGGACACGGCAATAAATAAGACCTGGTCCTCAACCCACCAGGGGCTCACACTGCAGTGGGAAGCAGACGGATAAATAGGATGGACAAGCATGAACCTTGGAAGAGGAAGTGGTGGGACTCACTGGGGCTGACATTTGAGATGGGCCCTAATGGAGACAGGAGTACTGATGGGGGAGGGGCAACAAATGCCAAGGAGAGAGGTGGGGAGGTGTAGGGTGTGTCTGGGGTGGCGGTTGGGATAGGAAGCCTAGACTCTGTCACTACATCAGACACTTCTGGGGACCAGTCAGGGAAGAGTGTGAGGAGAAGCTGGGAGTGAGGTAATAGGGAGTGGTGGGGACTGTGGCAAATCAGCATTTGTACAAAACAGACCCAGTGCCACATCTGGCTTTCAGGCCTGCAGTGAGAGATGAGACTGGAGAGCTCTGAATGTAAGAAGCCAAAGTGCCCAATGGACACTAGGGGCTTTAAGCAGGGGCATGGCATGGTCAGGTTTGTGTGTTAGTGCTTTCTGGAACCTCCCAAAGGATGGACTGGAGAAGAAAGAGACAGAGGAGGGGAGGTCTTCGAGGAGGCAGGGTCCAGTGAGTAGGCGAAGCTGAGCCATGGGCACAGGGCTCTTTTACCCGTTTCATCCTGCTGATGTCTCCGTGGCAGAGTTTCTACCTCACATTAGGGGCACGCTCAAAATAGGTGGCATGGACGGGGCTTCCAGAAAGGCAGAAGGAAGAGCTTAATGATGACGAGAGCTTGCAGATGAGATGGTGAAGGCTTAGAGTGGTTGTCACTTGCCAAAGGTCATAGCAGATCAGGCGGAGACCACAGTTAGAACTCAGGCCTCTGCCTGCTGGTCCAGGGGCCCGGATGCCACACTGCTGCCCCAAAGGGCCAGGACATGGCCCTTCAAACTCCACTTTGTGGTGTGGGGGTGACTCAGTTTCCCCAACGGTAAAGCAGGGAGCACCCACTCCCTTCAAGCCTGGGCTTCAGAACTGACACTTGGGCTGCTTGGATGAAGCAGAGGGTGAGGCTTGAGGAATGCTCACTGCTGGGCTTGTTTAGGAGAGGACTGGCCGCCCCAGCCGACAGCTCTGGAGCTAAGCCATCTGAAGCGCATGCGCCCAGCCAGCCCTGACCTCACTGGGCTCAGCCCCAGCAACGCCTGGCGCATCTGCACGCCCAGCACCCATCCCAGCCCAACCTGTCCAGACAGAGATCACTGGGCCTGCCTGCTGGGTCCCTTGGGCAGCAGCACAAGCCTGGGTGGCGGGGTGTGGAGAATGGCCACCCTGACCCTGGGACCGGGGTGGGGGACCACAGTCCAGCTCCATCACCATGGGACTCTGGAAATCGGGAAGCAGGTATAAGGTCCTAGGTCACTTGGAGGAAAGGTTCTCCCAGGTATGGCCCTGCAGTCTTGCTGGTCTCACTGTCTCTCTTCACCCCATTGCATGCACTTGCTCCAGCCCTACTGGCCTCCTCTAGGCCTGGTCCGACCTCAGGGCCTTTGTACTTGCTGGGGCCTCTGTCTGAACCCTCTTCCCTGGATGTCCCTGTGGCCCCCTCGTGTCTCTGGTGTTTGAAATCTCTCCCCCTTTACCTTTGCCCCAACAGGCCCTGCCCCCTGACCCACTACCCCTGTTGTGTGCACTTAGCATCTTCTGGAATGCTGAACAGTAGCTTAGAACGTCTAGTGTCTGTCCCTCCCATTTTTTCTGTTTGTTCATGCCTCATGGGACTGAGTGAGAAAATGCATGTGGGTTCCTTTTTTCTGAGAAGGGCCAGATAGTGAATTACTTTTGGCCTTTCGGGCCATGTGGTCTCTGTCCCACCTCCTCAACTCCGCCGTGGACCCAGCATGACTGGCTTTGGCCTGCGGGCTCAGAGTGCCACTCTCTGATCTACGAAAATGTATCTACTGCCGGGCTCGGTGGCTCAGCCTGTAATCCTGCACCTTTGGGAGGCTGAGGCGAGTGGATTGCCTGAGCCTGCGGGTTCGAGACCCGCCTGGGCGACTTGGCGAGACCGCATCTCTACAGTAAATCAAAATGAGCCGGGCGTGGTAGCACGCGCCTGTCGTTCCAGCTACTCGGAAGGCTGAGGCGGAAGGATCGCCGGAGCCCAGCAGGTCGAGGCTGTGGTGGCCGGGAGTGGCCACTGCACTCCAGTCTGGGTGACAGAGTGAGACTCCAACTCAAAAAAAAAAAAGAGAGAGATGACAGGCAGAGACAGGAGGTTCTGGGGCAGAAGAAGCTTGTGAGCCTGGAGGCAGCCGAATGCTGGTTGTGGAATGAGGGGCGGTGAGTCTGGTGGGGCCAGAGCCTGAGACCAGGGCTCTGTCCAAGGGCAGAGTGGGTCCGGCAAGGGGTCTTGAGGCTGGAGAACGATGAGTGTGGGGCTGGTGCTGTGGACTTTCTAGAGGCCTCCTCCCCACTCCCCACCTTCCCTGGCCTGGCAACTCCAATCTGATATCTACCAGGGGCCTGCCTTTGGGGAAGTCCCCTCCCCTTCTAGGGCCTCAGTTTCTCTTCCAGACTGATGGGGCTGGGCCTGAAGAGTCCTCCCTGCTCTGCTATCTCTGGGCTTCTATGCACTAGCCGGAGGTGGATACCATTCCCACCTCAGCCTCCCCTGGACCACTGCTTCGAGACACACACACACACACACACACACACACACACACACACACACACACAGAGTCGGAGCCAAGGTCCAGTGTGAGGGGTCAGGGTTCTCCTTAAAGAGCCTGCTGAAGCCGGGCGCAGTGGCTCCAGCCTGTAATGCCAGCACTTTGGGAGGCCGAGGTGAGTAATTGCCTGAGCCCACAGGTTCAAGAACAGCCTGGGCAACTTGGTGAGCCCTTGTCTCTACAATAAATCAAAAAATTAGCTGGGTGTGGTAGCCGGCAGTTCTGGCTACTTGGAAAGCTAAGGCAGAAGGATCGCCTGAGCCCAGCAGGTTGACGCTGGGGTGGCCATGAGCATGTCGCTGCATTCCAGCCTGGGCAACGGAGAGACTCCAACTCAAAAATAAAAAAAAAGAGTCTGCTGAAAGTTTGTAAACTGGCTGGTCTGCCAGGAGAGGGCAATGGAGGTGCCTGGAGGGAGAGGTGCAGGGAACTTGGACTTTGAAATCAACTTGTCTTGCCTGGGCTCTGTGTCCCTGAGGCTGGGAGGCATGGCTGGTCTGCTTCAGATGGGGCCAGGCCCCGGGGGAGCTCAGAGGGGTCTGGAGCCAGCAGCCGGCGGCTGAGGCAGATGTGTTCCCACCGGCGAGCTCCCGGAATCACAGCCTGGCCACAGCCTTCTCTGGAAGTTCTTGGCCCCAGAGGCCATGTGCCAGGTTATCTCCCCTCTCCCAAGCCAACACGGAGTGGCAGGTTTGGGAACTGAGGGGGGCTGTTACCCGGCACTGAGTCCCTCGGCACAGAGTCCTGCCCCCTGCTCTCTGGGCCTCAGCTGTCAGTCAGGTGCTGGGACCACAATCTGCCAGACCCATTTGAGCACCAAGGCTCACTGCAGGCTGTGGCTTCCGCCCAAACGGGCCTAGGTTCTGGGATGGCAGGGGCTGGATCCAGTCCTGCCCTGAACAAGCGCCTGAGACACGGGCCTCTGAACCACTCCTGGCTTCAGTTCCAGCCCTGGGGTGCAAGACGGCCCCTCTGTGGCCCCAGCCCACGCTGGCACACACACTCCCTGAGGCCTCTTAGTCCTCACAGCCTCCCCTATGAACGCCTGCTGATCAGGCTGCCCCTGGGAACTGAGGGGACAAGACTCTGCCCTTCATACACTCCCGGGGCCGGGGCCAGATCCAATAACAACACTGCTCTTGGGTGGGCACGGCCACTTTGGACTTTATTAGTAACAGTAACGCCCCCTGACATCCGCACACAGCCCACAGCTTGCTCACCAGTTCCTCCTCCACCCTCACGATGAACGGCCTCCCGCGAGGCAAGCGGGCAGGCAAGGGGCGCTCCCAGGACGGGTCTTGCCCGAGGTAACGCGGCGAGTGGCTTCTGAAGCCCTGGGTCTAACGGTGACCCAGACGTCCACACAAGACTCTCCTTCCCCAGCTGGACCTGTACGCAGGGGCCCTCTTCGTCCACATCTGCCTGGGCTGGAACTTCTACCTGTCCACCATCCTCACGCTGGTCATCACGGCCCTGTACACCATCGCAGGTACAGTGCCTGCGGCAGGAAGGGCCACCCACCATCCTGCGGGGCAGCAGGGGAGGAGGGCTGTCTCCCCCCACAGGCCCAGGGGCAGCCTGGGAAGGGGCCAGTCGGAGTCTGGCTCTGCACCTCAGTTCACCCTGCCAAGAGCAGCGGACGCGGCTGCAGGGGCTCTGGACGTTCCTTCCCTTGTCCCTCCTCCCTGAGGCCGGGTCCCTCCAGCAGCCTTGTTTCCACCGCAGGGGGCCTGGCCGCTGTGATCTACACAGACGCCCTGCAGACGCTCATCATGGTGGTGGGGGCGGTCATCCTGACAGTCAAAGGTGAGGGCTGCGGGCTGGGCCATAGCACAGCTGTCCCGGCAGCAAGCCCTGTGGAGTCTGGGGCTGCCTGTCACCCTGCAGGGCTCACGCTGTTGGAACTCTGGGACATTGCTGGGGGTTGGGTAGGCTCATGAGGTCCGGCGACTGGGCAGTCAGCCCCCTGATGGCCTCCCTGGAGGGTAGAGGGAGCCTGCTTGCTGCCTACTCCTGCTGCCCAGCCGTCACCAGCTCCAGGTCTGGCGAGGAGCTGACTCAGAGACACAGGGCCAGTCGTGCCTGCCCTGGCTCCGAGTTTGACACTGGGGTGGGGCTGTAGGTGTGGCAGGTGTGGAAGCACACAATTAGGAGACCACAAAGCTGCCCAGGCATCTCCTCCAATTGTTTCCAATCGTGTACAGAATCCCAAGAGGTGATGCTACCTCCTGCTAGACAAAGGGAGGGGAGGAGAGAAGAGAGCTTAGACCAATTGGCAATATTAGTCTGGAACAGATAGGAAGCTCCTAGGGCTACCCTGGGAGGTAGTGAGCTCCCTGTCCCTGGAAGTATGCAAGCAGAGTCAGGAGGATTCCACAGAGAGTGAACGAAGATCTTTAAAGACTCTCCCAGGCTCAGTCTCTGGGATCCTGCAATCGAGCAATTTCTAATCCTTGTCTATAGCTTGTACATTTGCTCTTGAGCCTCACATGGATCCTTGGTCTGTACTCAGACTCTGGCCTGGGCTCCAGGGAAGCAGTAATGCTGCAGGGGGCTAGAGTCCAGGCAGCATGCTTCCTCTCCACGTCCTGCTTGGGAAAGGCTGGGATGTGGGGTCTGAGGCAGAGACCAGGGCTTGCCTACAACCCAGCTTCCCCCTCTCGGACCAGGGGCCCTTGTGTTCTTGGAATCCACCGCAAGAGATGCAGGGAGCCAGGCCAAGTCTAGACAGGACAGGGGTGACCACAGATATGGCAAAAGCCACAGACAGCCGGGCTCGGTGGCTCAGCCTGTAATCCTGCGCCTTTGGGAGGCTGAAGTGAGTGGATTGCCTGAGCCTGCAGGTTCGACACCACCTGGGCAACTTGGCGAGACCTCACCTCTACAATAAATCAAAAAATCAGCTGGGCGTGGTAGCGCGCGCCTGTAGTTCCAGCTACTTGGAAGGCTGAGGCGGAAGGATCGCCGGAGCCCAGCATGTCGAGGCTGCGGTGGCCGGGAGTGGCCACTGCACTCCAGTCTGGGCGACAGAGTGAGACTCCAACTCAAAAAAAAAAAAAAAAAAAAAAAGCCACAGACAGGCCAGGGCCTGGCCTCACAGGGCCCTGACCCCGAGGTAGACAGGAACAGTGAAGGGGCAATGTGGCCTGGACTTGAGAGGAAACTGCCCTGGCTTCTGTGGAGCCCTTGTCCCTTGCTGGGTCTCCCTCACTGTGTTTCAGAGGTTGAGGCCACGTCACCAACAGCCATTCTCAGTTCTACCAAAATCACACCCTTTGGGCGCCCCGGGTCAGGACTTTAACACTTTAGACGCCTCAGGAAGGGTCTCGAATGCCAAGAAAAAATACTTTTTTTCCCTTGAACCACCAGTCAGAAGACTGGCAGAGAACCCCTTGCCAGAAGCTGACAGGTATCCAGAGGCCAGCAGAGACTTCTGCTGGACCCAACAGGACACCGGGGTGTCCATGTGCAAAATGCTCATTTAATAGTATTATTTTAAATACAAATAAAATAATCATTCAAATGTACCTTTTAAAAAACCCTCTACCCTCCACACCTTTCCAAGTAACTGAGAAAGATGAGGTAGGAAAAACTCAAGTTTGATGCGTCAGGAAGTTACTTGTGAGATGACGGCACCGGGAGCCCATGGGTCAGGGCCCCCCGGCCACCAAACTGTCCCCGTCCCACCCTGATTCCTCCAGCTTTCAACCACATTGGCGGTTACGGGCAGCTGGAAGCAGCCTACGCCCGGGCCATCCCCTCCAGGACCATCGCCAACACCACCTGCCACCTGCCGCGCGCAGACGCCATGCACATGTTCCGAGACCCCCACACAGGGGACCTGCCGTGGACCGGGATGACCTTTGGCCTGACCATCCTGGCCACCTGGTACTGGTGCACCGACCAGGTGAGTGCCAATGTCGCCCGCCCACCTCACCTTCCAGCCACCCTGGAGGGCTCTGGTGGGTCCAAGGCGGCCCGTCTGCCTTCCCGCATCATGAGTCTGGGTTGGGGCAGAGGCCTCGGAAGGCTTGGGGCAGGCTGCTAGGGGTCCTTGTGGTCCCGGGGGGCCTGAGGCCTCCGTTTAGAATCAGAGGAGTTCCACTGGCCGCCGCTGGTCCTGGCTTTTAGGTGCTTCGACTGAGACAGTTTGGAGTATGGGATTCCGAAGGGACTTGGATGCTCCTCGGTGGTCCTGCCATCGGCCAGGGGGCGGGCATTTCGGGTCGGCCTTGGACTCCCTGGATCTGGAAGAGCACGGGGTAATGGGCCACCCTTGGCCTGCCAGTGAGGGGGGCCTGCCATGGCCGGGCCTGCTTTCCTAGTAGAGCTCTGGGCGCTGTCAGCAGCAGGGCGATACCGGGAAGGTCCCGGGAAGCCATCTTTATCCCTGGTCCCTGAGGCAGGGACCCTGTAATGCTGGAACTGCTGGCCCTGGGAGGAGAGAAAGCAGAGAGTGAGGACTCCTGGGGCTGGGGACGGGAGGGCCAACTCCATCCCTAGCAAGGCCCCACCCCAGGCATGCCAGAACCAGACAGACCCGGGTTCGCCTCCTGGCTCTGTCATTCCCCAGCTGGCAAGCCTACAGCAGATAGTTTAACCTCTCTGTGCCTCAGTTTCCTAATCTGTAATATGGGAACAATCCTGCCCTTTGTGGTTGTAACAAGGCAAGTTCCTACAGCTCTTCCTCCCTGCCCCAGCCCCCCCCATCTGTAAATGGAGCTGGATATGGCTGGAAAAGGCTGCCCAGGGTTGCTGCAGACAGTGTCGGGATTTCTGTTGAATGCAGGGGAGTGATTCTGGTCTGGGCCCCCATCATGAGCCCTTCAGGTGACCTCAGACAAGACACTTGCCCTCACTGGGCAGAAGCAGACAGTGCCCTTGCCCTGCTTAACTTGAAGACCATGGGCAGCTCCCGAGAGCACAGAGGCAGGAAGAAGCCCATAAAGGAACAGAGCCTCGGTGGGCCCAGGCCCGATGGCTGTCCATGCTTCTGGCCCTGGCCCTGGAAGGCCTATCACGGGATGAGGTAGCCAGGCCAGCAGGCCACAGCCAGCCTGTGGGATCAGTGATGGCAGAGCCTTATGCACAAGGCCTGCCCTGGGAGTAGGCCCTGTCAGCCCCATTCACTGGCTAGAACACTGAAGCCAGCGTTCCACAGGATTAGAGCTGGATCTCAACCCAGAGTCAAGTGGCTTTATACCGGGGCTCCTCACCCAGCTCTGTCTTTCCCGAGCAGTAGGGGCTCAATCAGCATCGTCCAAGACCCTCCCTGGGTGCCAACAGTGAGAGGTGACCCAGGCTGGGAGGTGTCAGAAGCCCTGGGAAGCTGGGCCTTCGGTTCCCTGTCTGTAACACGTGGCCCTCATGCAGGGCTCCTCCCACCCTGGCATCCCACATTAGCTGCGCCTCTCGAGTGGGCTGTCCAGGGAACGTGTGGGCCCACGAGCATCTGCCCACTCCCCGGGGAGGGCTGAGGGCCAGCTTGGTGGGCGAGGGGCTGGTTGAAAGGTCGGCTGTGGGGAGCATGCCCGGGGTGTGGACACCCCTGCTGGGTCAAGCCTCTCTACCCCATCTCCTCTCCACACAGCATGGGCTTGACGTGGCACGGGTGTCTGTGGGCGGAACATTATTCAGATTTCCCCATGAAGGCTAGATGAGTCAGCACACGTCCTGGTCTCAGGGTTGGGGCTAGATGGGCCCCACTGCAGAGATAAGGAGACTGGGGCCCAGAGAGGACCAGACGGAGGTGGTGGAGGGGTCCCATCAGGAACTGGGGTTCTCGGCCTGGCCTTTTCCCTGCTGCCCTGTCTGCCTTCCCTTGGGCTAGGTCTGCCTGGAGGATGCAGGACCTTGGTCCAGAAGCCCCAGCGACCCCCGCAATGATCCTGTTCAAGATTCTCGGTCCCTGTGTGACCCTCACTAGCACCTGAGGACTTTTCAGAGTACCTGGGGTTCTGACTCCACTCAGCTCTGTGGCCCAGGTAGCCCTCAAAGATGCCCACAGTCTTGTAGGCAGTAGTTCTGTGTGCTGAGACCATGGGGGCTGCTTGTTTGTATTTTCAATTTTTCACTATCTCTGGCCTATCCACAACTGAGTAGGTGACACTCTTGCCATCAGAAACAAACACAACAATAACAAATAAAAAGGCAGAGGGTCCAGTGGGCAGGGCCTTAGCCTGGGCTCCTGTCTGACCTCTGCCCTGCCCCTCCCTGGACCTCAGTGTCCCTGTCTGCCTGGAAGACCTCCTGGGGTCTTGCCCCTGCTATATTGCAGCTCGAGGCAGGGGGTCCTCCTTTTAGCCAGAAACAGCAGCCTCGGTACAACAGCAACTTTCGTGGTCAGCTGTGGCAAACTCTGAGGGCTGCACCCAAAACTCACAAAGAAAGGGAACTCACATCTGCCAATGGCCCTTGAGGAGCCAGTGGCCTCATTCAGTCCGTGCTGCAACTCTGTGGGTTGGGGGTAGTAACCCACTTTGCAGATGAAGAGCCTGAGGTTAAGGGAAGTGAAAAGGCCATGCTCGGGGAATGAGTGCTGGCCTCCCCAAGAAGGAGGGCCCTGCTGGGACTGGACGCTCATTTTTTTTTTTTTTTTGAGTTGGAGTCTCACTCTGTCACCCAGACTGGAGTGCAGTGGCCGCTCCCGGCTACCGCAGCCTCGACCTGCTGGGCTCCGGCGATCCTTCCGCCTCAGCCTTCCAAGTAGCCAGAATTACAGGCATGCGTTACCATGCCCGGCTGATTTTTTGATTTATTGTCAAGATGAGGTCTCGCCAAGTTGCCCAGGCGGGTCTCGAACCCGCGGGCTCAGGCAATCCACTCACCTCAGCCTCCCAAGGCGCGGGATTACAGGCTGAGCCACCGAGCCCGGCGGGACGCTCATATTAGAGGCACTCCCAAGGGAACATCCAAGGGGAGGGCCCCAGCCTTGGTGTCTGACATTCAGGGAAGGGAAGGCCCCCTAACCTGCTGAAGGGGGAGCTGGCAGGCTTCATGGCTCACCAAAACTTTGAGCCTCAGCTACTCCATCTGGGGTGACAGCATCTGTCCCAGGGCCAGCTGCCATGAGCACACAATGAAATACAGAGGCACACGTCCTCTGTCAATGTCAGAACGTGATGGGCAGGGCTTTAGGGAAAGCTTCTCTCCCATGAGGACTGAACCTCCCAGGCACTTGCAATCACAGGACAGTAGAGGGGATGGGTCTGGACAGCACCTCATCTAATGCCTTCATTATCCAGATGGGGAAACTGAGGCAAGGACTTGTCTGAGTCACAGCAAGCGGGTAGATAAGGAGGAAGAAAATCAACCTGCCCAGTTCCCCAGGCTACAGCCCTCGGGCATGTTTTGCCTCTGTAATTAACATTTCAGGGACAGCCACACCTTAGGGGTAGATGTTGGGAGCTAGCCATGACACTAGCCATGACACTGGCAAAAAAAACTCAAATCACATATCATTCCTGCTTCTGAGTTGCAGGTGGTGATTTAAGCTGTGGAACGGCAAAGGGAAAATCCTTATATTTCAGAGTAATAACTTGCGTAACTTTGTGAACATCATAAAAACCACAGGCATATATGTATGCTTTAAGTGGGTGAATTTTAAGGCCTGTGAGTATCTCAATAAAGCTGTTTAAAAAGAATGATGCTTTCTTTTGAAGCAGAACCACTGGCCGGGTGCAGTGGCTCATGCCTGTAACCCCAGCACTTTGGGAGGCCCAGCTCACTCCTGCAACCCCAGCACTTTGGGAGGCTAAGGTGAAAAGACTGCCTGAGCCCAGGGGTTCGAAACCAGCCGAAGCAATATAATGAGACCTCATGTCTATAAGAAATAAAAAAAAATTAGCCAGGCATGGTGGTGTGCACCTGTAGTCCCAGCTATTCAGAAGGCTGAGGCAAAAGGATCGCCTGAGCCCAGGAGGCTGTGGTATATACATCAGGTTTGGGAGGGATCTCAGGCGTCATTAGTTCAAATTACTGCTTACTTTTCCTCCCATTCTGCAGATCTGGAAACCAAGGCCCCTTCAGATTTGCTTAAGGCTCCCAGAGGAGCCGGTGCCCTCAAAGCATCTTCTAGCTTCCCTCGCTACTCAACTGCACACTTTCCCAAACCCCAGGTCTTAAAGCTCCTGACCTCTGCCAGCTGCACAAACAGTTGGCACCAATGTCTGCTCCTGGCACCATGAATGTGCTGCACGGCCACTCTCAGGAGGGTCCGGAGATGAGGATGGGGTGTAGTGTCCCTGGTACTGTCCAAAGAGAGGCAGCAGTTCTATGTGCTGAGACCACGGGGGCGGTTTGCTTTGTTTTTTTTGAGTTTTCACTATCTCTGACTCATCCACAATAAGTAGGTGACCTAGGGTCTCCTCCAGCCCTGACAGTTGCTCGGGGCAGCAGGTTGGGCAGGATCCACACCTTCCCTACAGACAGCCAGGGCGACTGAGTCCCTGGGAATGGGCATACTGCCCTCGTGTTGGGCCAGCTGGGCGGACTCTTCTCCTGGAGAGAGGCCGTCAGGTATCAGGGTTCGGCATGACTGTCTTAGGCAGGTCAGAGCAGATGGGACAGTGTGGTGTCTCGTGCCACTCCCTGAGGCCCACCAGGGACAAGTCCTGACCCAGGCGTTCCCTCCGGCTGGGACTCACTCCCTCTCTCACCCCATCCCCAGGTCATCGTGCAGCGGTCACTGTCCGCCCGGGACCTGAACCACGCCAAGGCGGGCTCCATCCTGGCCAGCTACCTCAAGATGCTCCCCATGGGCCTGATCATCATGCCGGGCATGATCAGCCGCGCGCTGTTCCCAGGTAGGATGGGCACTGGGTGCTGAGCCGGGCCATGGGGCACCCGGGGTTCTGGGTCCTTGCTCTGGAGATGGATATGAGCTGCTTTCCAGTCTAGGGAGGGGGGAAGAGTGGCCCCCACGGCCACAATCAAAGGAACTGACACAGAGACGGCTTGGTACAAGGTCTAGACAAGGACTGCTTACTGCTGTGTGACCTCAAGGGTGTGAGGAATGTCTGTGTGGCCCGCCGTTTTGTCTAGAAACTAGGGACTGCATCACTCACTTGGCAGGTGGCATCAAGATCCCATAACAACAGGGTGGGGAAATGTGCGTTTCCTTAGGTTGCGATTTCAGGGCTCTGGGACCAACAGTCCTCAGCATCCGTGATAGCCTGCCCTGTGACCCTCGGTAGTTCCCACCCCCACTCATTCATCAGTTTCCTCATCTGTAACATGGGAAGCTTTCGGAGCTGGGGACACAGTAGCCAAGAAGGTGGCAGCTCTGGGCTCTCAGGAGGCTTGGAAGGAGGGACTCCTGGGACTCCTGTGTGCAGGGACCTGACCCACCTGTGCCTCCTTATCCGTGGGGCGCTGGGCCGGCATCCTCCTCGATGCACCCGTCTCTTCTCTCCCCTGGCCCCGGGCCCACAGAGAGCCACTCAGGGGTCCACCAAAGGTCCCTCGGGTTACGTGGGGGGCACTGAGCTGCCGGCGGGGCGGGTGGGCTGGCCCATTGGCCACCTGCTCTGAGTGGCGCCTCTGGAGGGGGGCAGAGCGATCCCTCACCTCGAAGTACTCATCTGACACGGAAGAGGAGGCCGCTGAGGGCCGCCGGGGGCCGGGGCCATGGCTGGAGCTGCCCGAGAGGCTGTCCTGGTCACTGAGGGTCACATAGTCATCATCATCTTCCTCTTCCTCCCCATCCAGCCCATTGGGGATCCCTGCCCCTAGGTCCTCAGGGTCCTCCCGGCTCATAGACAGCTGTCGCTGGAGCCGGGCATGGCCAGGGCCCGCCGTCCTGGGCAGCCTGTGGCCTGTCCCATTCCGGGGCACCTCCTCGTCTGGGGTCTCTGGGGCCCAGCCAACAAGACCGCCGTCCTGGGCTAGCAGGTCTGCCACGGGGACTGTCCGGGGCTTGGGCACAGGGAGCAGTGGCTCAGGGTCCCCCTGGGGGAGGCCATTCTCGGCTGGGATGTCGTCCGGGGGGGCACTGGGCTCTGGGGGTGGGCGGGCTCCGGGGGGGGCCGGCCATCCTGGCTCTGCTTCCACAGCTGGTGCTGGGTGCTGGCGTGGGACGTGTCACGGATCTTGATGCGGTTCATCTGACTGGGCTGGGGGTTCCAGATGCCGGGGTCAATGATGTTGATGTAGCCCAGGATGTCGCTGCCAGGCTCGGGGTCAGGCTCCACCCACGTGGGCAGGTACTCAAACATGTTGGCCCTCTCCAGGTGGAGCAGGCCCGGGTGGACAGGCAGCGGCAACTCAGGAAGGTCTCCCGGCTGCTCGGCCAGCGCCAGGCCCCGCAGCCCCGCCGGCCTCTTGGCCTCCTGCTTGTCAGAGGAGGTCTTGGCGATCTCATCGACGCTCTTGGCCTTGACCAGTGCATACTTGGGGTTAACAAGCTTCTTGGCCACGGTGCCTGCGGGCACCAAGGGGACTACAGAGGGCAGCACGATGGGCTCTGGCTCGGGCTCCTTCTCCATGGGGATGCCCTTGAGGCTGACGCCTTGGGACATGAGGTACAGCTCCTGGAACTGCCGGTCAAACATCTCCACCACCTGGCCAGACAGCACGGAGATCACGTTCCGGTCTGTCCGTGCAGCTGACCACGTGAAGCTGCAACACAGAGAGAGGGGTGGCGCTGGTCAGACACATGGGCTCCCCCAGCCGGTGGGCCTCAGGCTGTGGCCACGGGGAACAAGTGAGCGGGGGCAAGGGCGGGCACTCACTGGGACGCAGGCAGGTCACTCACACTGAGCCCACTCCTACCCCGAAAATGGCATGGCGCTGTGCTTCTCTCTGGCTGTCACAGGATCCGTCAAGGCAGCTCGAGAGGGCCCAGTGCAGCCTTGGACACTGGGGGTCGGGCAGCCCATGGTGGTCAGTGCTGTTATTAATGCTACCAACCCGAGTGATTGTGGGCACTCCCTACCCCACTGCGCCATGTGGTAGAGCCAGCAGAGCTGGCCCCATACCCGAGGACGGCTCTCGGAATGACAGACCTGTGGGCTTGGGAAGGTGTGGCGTGGCCTGGCCTGGCCCATGCCCTACCATCAAAATGGTGACACCTCCAGAGTCCTCAGACAAAAGCCTTCCTCTCTGCCTCCAGAATCAGATGGGCGTGTGGGTACCCCAGCCCCAGCGCCAGACCCGCACACACCCTAGCAGATTTGGGACCCATGAACTGGAATGACCAGGATGTCATAAGTCAGGATTAAGAGCAGAAGCCAGATGGAAACCAGAGGTGCCTTTCCGCCAAGCCCCCAGAAAGCTGGAGAGTTACCTGTAGGAGCCACACACGGCTCGGTCTCCATCCACGAACATGAACTTCTGAGCCAGGGCGCCCTTGAACTTGGTCGCCGACCGCGTGAAGAACTCAGTTCCCCCGCTGCTCCGCACTCTGAGATTCTGTGTTGAGAACCGAGAGACAGACTTACACCACCACAACACTGACCACTCGGGGCAATGGAAGGACAGCAAGCTGCCCAGAGCGAGGGGAGGGCTTCAGGGGATGCACGGGTGGGAAGAAAGAGGCCGGAGGCAGGGGCTGGCATGTCTGGGACCACAGGGCCTGGGTAAAGTGGACCATGAAGCTGGAGGGGGGGTGTGGGACTGGTGACAAAGGGCATGAGACAAGACGGTCTGGGCTTTGGATCAAAAGATGTCTGAAGTGCACTGGCGGGACAAGACTTGCATGACCAGGCCATTCTGGAAAATACCATGGGTGGTGGAGGCTGTGACACGGTCCTGAGTGGGAGAGTGACATGCCCAAATTTTAGAAAAGTCCTGTGGATGCCTGGGGGACTGTTCAGTTTGGGGGGGGGGTTGCCAGGGCAATGTGTTACAAACTCTGGCTCCTGGGTGCCCCCAGAGAGTCTGACTCAGGAGGCCTATGGGAATTTCAGTTTTATCACAAGCCCCAGGGATTCTGATACTTTCCCAGGACAGGAACCTCCTCAATCACATCATGACTGGTCTGCTTGCATGCCTCCCGTGATGGGAGTCTCACTCCCTCCTGAGAGACTCTGTGTTGGCTTCAGGCTCTTGGCTGTGACAGGTTCTTTGTCAGACTGAGCCATGACTAACTAGTCTGCTCCCTCACCCACTCACCGGTCTCAGCTTATTTACTGCCCATTCATTCATGCGACCCCTGCCGAGGTCCCCAGCTGCAGACACAGAGACAACTGCGACAAGAATCACCCCTTGGAGGTGAAGGGGAGGCAGATGAGTAAACGAAAGCAATCAGGAATGCTCAGGACCACAGAGGAGTGGCCCCAGGCGTGGGGGGCTGGCCAGGAGGCTCCCAGGAAAGGATGACATGGGTCTGGGTGGGAGGAGAAGGACACATACCAGGAGAGAGACACAAAGGCCTGGCACGAGAGGCCTTTGTACAAGAGCACTGAGCGGGAGGAGGGGCGGGCTGCTGATGAAAGACCCTGCACCCGCCTGAGGGCCCGGGCTAGGCCCTGGGACAGGAGGGAGGCCTGGGAGGATTCAGAGCAGAGCGATGGGGCAGGAGCGACATTTCAAGAACGGTCCTTGTGGCCTCCAGTCGGGGGGCATCTGTGAAACGAAGGGGGAGAGGAGAGGCCCTGAACAAGAAGGCTGCCCATGAGTGAGGGAGGTGGGCCAGAGGGTGGAGCCGCCTGGCCTTTCGCTCCAGCTCCCGCCCTGCCAGTCCTTCCTGTGTCCCAGACCCCTGTGGCTGGAGCAGCATCCACAGAAGCTGGCAGCATGGGCTCTTGGGTGAGTCCCCATGTGATGCCCGCCCGTGGGGTGAACAATCAGCTTGTCGTGGGGCCCAGTCCAGGAGGCAGATAGGCCTCTGCTCCCAGCCACTCCCCAGGCCTCCCGCCCTGCAGGCTGCTGGCTACACAGCCAGCTCAGCAGGAAGCTGGCCATGGCCCAGGACAATTAGTGCTCGTGACTTTGTACCAACATGGAGCACGCTCAGAGACGCAAGGTCCGACAGATCCTGTGAGGCCTTCCCTGTTACCTGAGGCCAACTACAGCCCAGCTCCATGGCTCCCTTGGCTGTCACCCCCCTCCATCTTGTCCTGGAAGATTGCCCGCCAGCCTCGACACCCCTCTCCCTGGTGTCCAACTCCATCCACCCCGACCCTTGTCTTGATAAAGGGCTCAGAAGGTCACCACTTCCATCTCAGAGTGACTCAGCCTCCGTGTGAGTGGCAGGCTTTTTCTGAGCCGCTGGCTTGCTGGGTGACCCTCAGCAAGTCTCGGGCCCTCTCTGGGTCTTAGTTTCCCTGTCTGCACACTGGGGAGCTGGCCTCAAACTTAGCCCCTTCCACCCTGAGACTCGGCAGCAGGTGGGGACTTATGGCGGGGTCCCCCACCCCTCCCGCCTTGTGGCCCGTTCCCTGCTGGTTCCTGGGTGGGCCCCACCCCATGAGGCCTGGCCCGAATGAGTAATGTCTCAGGAGTCTGGGCTCGCGTGAGCAGGGGTGGAGGATCCCACAAAGCCACATTGTCTCTGCGCTCCTGGGACACCCCGGCAGAGGACGGGCAGATAGGCGGAGAGACACTTGAGCTGGCCCAAGTGGGGTGCCCTGGGCAAGTCCTTGGGTTCTCTGGGACCTCAGTTTCTTCATGCTTTTGTAAAAGAGAGGATGTCAGGGGTGAGTCAGGGCACAGGGGCCGGCCGGGCAATGCTTTATCTGCTCTCGGAGGGTGGCTTCTGCCCCAAGCCAGTGTGGGCGAGGTGGGGTGTGCACCAGAGCCGGGGAAAACTGCAGCACCCTGCCCCGAAACCCCATACGCCACCTGTGCTCACAGCACACGTGACCTGACCCTGTACCCAGCCTGCCGGCGCCCAGGCCTAGGCTGATGGGAGGCAGAGGAGACACAGCCCAGGTCCCCCAGGAATAGGGTGGGTCTGGACTTTCTTGAGCTCTGGTCAAACATAGCTCCAGTCTTGGTGCCAAATGGATGCTGACTGGGCCTTTCTACTCCTCAGTTTTCTCATCTGTGTAATGGGCCTACCCGCCCTTGTGCTACAGGGCTGCTGTGAGGACTGAATAAAGTCACTCGCAGGTGGGGCCCACCCAGGGAAGATGCCCGGCTCTCAGTGGGTACCCTATGAACTTGAGATGACAGAGCAGTCTGTGGGGAACCATGACGGAAGACTAGAAAGCATCTGGGATGGCATGGACTCCCCAGAGAGGCCAGGGCTGTCTGCTGTACTTGGTGGATGTTCCGGTGTGTTCAGGGAGGGGTAGTGACTGGCCCACGGTCTCCAGCAGACCAGGCCCAGCCGAGGACCAGCACAGGACTCCAGCTGCACATGGCGGCTCTATCATTGCCTACCCCCAACAGGGACCTGCCAGCATCTCCTGGGCAGGAGGAGATGCAGAGAGGCTCAAAGATCTTCCTGGCCAGGCCTGTGCTGGGAACAGCAAGGTCAGGGCAGGTGCGAGGAACGCAGGGGACAGAGCCAGTGTGGGTGGCCAGAGCCCAGGTCCCCAATGTGCTGGGTCCCCGCCAGCCTCCACTCTCACTTAAGGGACCTGTCTTGTGCCCTGTAGAGTGTAGGGGGTGGGCAACACCCATCCCGGCCTCTGCGTGCTGTCGTGAAGTTGTGGTAAGGAGTCCGTTGGCCCAAGGCATGTGACAGGGGTTCTGGGGCAGGGACAGGGCCAAGCCAGCTCAGCTCCAAGACCCTTGTCTGAGAAGCCCCTGACTCTGCCCCAAGGCCAGGGCTGCTTGGCCTCGGTACAACTGACATTCGGGGCTAGGGAATTTGGCACGGTGGAACCTGTTCTGTGCATTGTAGCATGTTTAGCAACATCTTGGTCTTGACCCACAAGATGCTGGTGGTACCCCTGAGTTGTGATAGTTAAAAATGTCTCTGGACATTGCCAAATGTCTCTCAGGAGGGTGAACCCTCCAGTTCAGCATCCTGGCCCTCGACCCAGAATCCATCACAGACTCAGGTGTCCCCAGGGAGGGAGGAAGTCCTGGGCACGGGATGGGTGGCTCGGTCTGGACCTGAGACTGGAGCCGCAGCTGATCCACACATCCTCCCCAAGTGCCTTCCCACGGCCACCCCAGTTGGTGTCTTTGTTCGTCACAAATGGGTCCGGCCTTTGCTCAGGGGCTGCTGGTTTTTCCAGTTCAGCTGCACAAAGCCAACCAGCTTTTCGGATGGGCCAGGCATCTCACGCCTCCCGTTCTGTCCTAAGCTGGAGCCTCGAGGCTCGACCTGGCTCCCACCGGCCGGGGGCATCACTCCACACCCAGTATCACCCCCAGAGGCAGCCAAGTCCTGTAGCTTGGCACGGCCCTGTGTGTGAGGGTAGAAGGCCAGGTCCTCTTCCCAAGGCCTGCTACCCACCTGTAATCTGGGGTGATCTTTCACATACTCCCACCTGGAGGGCCACTGGGGCTGGCTGGGAGCCCACACCTGGGGAGATGCTGTGTACTCAGCTCCCACCTCACCTGGGGAACGGGAGTGGGCTCGGCCCAAGCGACACGGTGTTCCCAGAGTTTTGGTGTGGGCTCAGAGCTTGGGAGGAGGGAGTGAGTGAGGGCAGACCAAGGGAATGAATGACCAGTTTCATGGTGGGAGACGGGGAAGGGGAAGCCACACCAGTCCCCAGCCAAAGTCAGGACAGGAAGGGAGCTGATGACTGAAGGCCTCCCCCACACGTGGCCTCCTCCCCTCTTCATGGCAGCCCTGCCCAATAAATGTTCACATTCCCATTTTCCAGACAAGAAAACAGGCCCAGAGAGATTCAGTGACTCTCCCCAAGGTTACCGTGCAGGAGGCAGAGCTAGGGCTCAGGACTGGCTCCTGGTGTCACCCTAGACTGGCACCTGACATTCCTGTCTGGTCGCAAGGATGACCCCACCGGATGCGACCCACAGGATTCAGGGCAGGACGGTGCGGACCAGGGCAGGGGCGGCGGGCGGCCGAGGGCGGACCCGGGGATTACCGGCAGAGGAAGTGCTCCCGAGACAGGTCCAGGCCCAGCCAGCCTGCGGGCAGGGAGGTAGGCCGGGGGAGGCAGGCCCTTGACAAGGTGACACTTGGTCAGGGCTGGGCCCACAGGAGCCCCTGGCCAGCCGCCCAGGGCTGTGGAGGGAACAGGCTATGAGGTGAGAATGAGGAAACCGATCACTTTCCCATGAAGGCATCCAGCCCCTGAGAACATCAACCTGCAGATCCTCCCACCTCCCCTGGAGAGGAGGGCGGCTGAGTGGAGCCCGGGACCCACAGTGCGAGCTGCGCCTCCCCTGCCTGAGGGGTCACAGACCAGCTGAAGGGCTGAGGGTTGGGAGGGAAAGGGCTCACACCCAATCCCCCGCCTAGCCCAGGGCCTGGGGTTCAGAGCTGATTGTTCTTGCCAGCAGCTGAAAAACTATTCTCGGCGCAAAGGGCGCTTTGCAACCACCATCTCCTTTCATTTCATCCTCCAACAAGCTTGAGGCATCGGTATGGCCATAGGTACTGGAGGCCCAGACAGGTGGAAGCGCGTACCCACATCCCACAGAGGGTCAGACCCAGGGCAGCCTGTGTGGCAAGGTGGCCTCAGCCCAGGGACGTTGTGCACCAGGGTTCTGTGTCCTCCTTGCAGGAGCCAATCCCTCCTTGCTGTCTCTTTTGTTCAGCCCCTGATTTGGTGGGATTGCTTTTAGGCAAGTCATAGCCTCCCTCTGACTTCAGTTTCCCCATCTCCTGTGGCAGCCTCACATGGGTGGCCTGAGGCCCCTACGAAGCCACAGGGAGAGAGCCTTGCAGCCCACCCCTGCCCGCCCCACCCACTTCCTGGGAGCTCAGAAACTCCTAGTATGGGGCAGTCAGGGCTTTGTGGCTAGAAGAGACCCCCAGGGCACAGGGCAGGACTGAGGCCCCTGGGGCAGCCACCCTGAGTCAGGGGCCATGCTCCTTCCTTCCTGCCTCTGCATCAGCATACCGAGGGGCACGCATGAAGCACCTGCAGGGTGTGTGGCAGGGGCACAGTGGCAGCGGGCCCTGCCAGGGTCTCTTCCCGAGCACTGGAGAGGGCGGCCAGACAGCCCTGAGACTCTCTAACCTGCTGCCCAAGGCTCCCCCGCAACCTCCCTGAGTCTCTGTGGCCACGTTTCAGAAGTGGCCTTCTCCACGCTGTGGCTCTCTGGGGAACGAGCTGTCTGCCACCAGAGTCATTCCTGGCACTAATTACACAGCAGGAGGGGAGGGGGTCAGGTGTGGGGCTTGAGGTCAACCTACTGGGAAGACCACATAAAAATGCCCCAAGAGCTAGAAACTCGCCACAGAGTTTCTCACAACCACTTGAAAGGACTCAGCTGACAGGTAGGGGCGCTTGACAAATGCTGGCAAATTACAGGTGCGGGAGCCCTGGCCCCTTGTTAACCAGCCTGGCATCATGCCTTCTCCTGGGATCTTTGTTCAGATCACAGGCCTGACGCCTAAAGACTTGTGACCCGTCAGATATCGGCGCTGGCCCCCACGGGTCTCCTATCTTTAACAAGCAGTGACACCCAGGTATGTGCCTCCATTTCCTCATCAGCAAAATGGGAACAACTGCCCATCCCATTGGGTTGTTATGAGGATTAAGTAAGTTCGTCCATGTGAAGTGCCCAGGGTGGGAGTCTGGCACATAGCAAACACCTCAGGAGTTATTAGCTGACACTGTGTACGCTGGTCCGTCCTCAGGGAAACACTCGCAGAGCAGGTGCCAAGTGATGGCTGGTGAAAGGACGGCTCCTCCTGCGCCCAAGCAAGGCATCAAGTGCCAGGGTGTCTGGACAGAAGAGCACAGCCACATGAGCTTCTCTGCTCCTCTGTTGAACCAGTGAGCTCCTAGAGCCCAGAGAGGGAAGGTGACATGCCCAAGGATATAGAGCAAAGCAGTGCTGAGCACCCCAGTCCACTGAGACCGCATCAGCAGCCTTCTTGCCAGTTCTGCTCTGGGGTCTTCCCCTCGCCCCGAAGGTCCTTTTTACTCTGCTCGCTCGTCATCAGAGAAATGCAAAGCAAAACTACAGTGAGACACCACCACCTCACACCAGTCAGGATGGCTATCGTTCAAGTCAAAAGAGCAACAGGTGCTGGCGTGGCTGCAGAGAAAGAGGGAGGCTTCAAACCCACTTCAACTCTGCAGCCATCAAGGAAGCCGTCCCTGACCTCAGCCCGAGGGAGCTTCCTCTTTCCCACAACCAGCCTCACATATTAGTTTGCAGGCATTCTCCTCAGCCCGGCTCCTACAACCTTGCAGGTGCCATGGTGGCGAGAGCCCAGTGTGCAGCTGGATGAATGGAGGCTCAGTGAAGTTGTAAGGCTGGCTGGAGGTTACAGCACAAGTTGAGGCAGAGCCTGGACCCTAAAACCAGCGAGTACACATTCTAAGGAGATGGACTTTGGCTTAACCAAAAAAAGGGCTTCCTGGGACTTGGGGCTTTCCAGATAGGCCAAGAGCTGCCTGAGGAGGCAGTGAGCACTCTGTCACCAGAGGAATGCAAGCAGACAAGGAATCAATAACATGTGATGTAGCACCCGGCATGAGCTCCAGCACCTGGTCAGCAGGCACCTAATCAATGTTTATCTTATCACTGCCCTGTGGGAGGTAGTGTGGATCCTGTCCCTTGAGGCATTCAAGCAGAGGCTATATGACTGCTTGACAGGAGGCTCTAGGATTATTGAACTCTGTCCCTGGCACAGGGCTCCATCCAGAGCAGGGAGTTACACAAAGTGTTTGTTGACCGACTGAATGACCCCTGGCCTCCAGCTGCCCAGGCAAGCCGGAAGCCTGCTCACCTTGAGGTGGCCCAGGTGCATGCGGGCCCGCTCACACATGTGTAGGAAGTACTTGACGTTGCTCTCGTCCACGATGATGTACACGGCCACTTTCCTCTTGAAGCCGGCATCTAGCAGGTCCTTAAAGATGTCCACATCAGTGAACATGTCCATGACCACGGCTATCACCTTGGGAGGAGCAGGAAGAGAGACCAGGGCGTGTCAGACAGCACAGCAGTGGGGAAGGGTGCCTCAGCAGGACACATAACCCTCCCATGCCGCCACCCTTCCAAGGGTGCCCACTCTGGCCCCACTCCTGGCAGCCTGAGGCCTAAGTCCAGGAAGCAGGGTTCAGCCTGGGGACCTTGTGTCGGTGCATTCCCCAGCCAGATCCAGCTACACACTGCTCTGCTTTCAACACCCAGGGATGCTGAGGTGAACCAGATGTGTCCTCAGCTGGGAAAGATGGCGGCAGCTGGCATGGCTGCTCGCCGGGGCCTCCCCTGCATCTCTGGGCTGGTGTGGACTTTGGCCGGCCTCCTTTGGCCACCACTCCCTTGTTGTGGATGGAGCCCAAACCCTCACGTGTACTCTTCCTGTCATCTGACAACATCTGTCCCCACAGCAGGTGACCTCCTGCTGAACCTGGCTCAGGGTAGGGCCCTGGAGGTCAGGGTGCATCTGCCCACCCCCAGTCTGGCTCAGTCCTGCCATCGGGACAGGGGCCTGGGATAGTGAAGCCACAAGATCAAACAGGCACAGGGAGAAGGTGGAGTGCGCCCAGGCACTGCTGGGCTCTGACTACCAGGCCCTGCGTCTCAGGCTCCCGCACCCCGTCCCCACCCTGTCCACTGGGCAGCAAAGGAGAGGAGTCAGACCAAGGCCTGTGCTTGGTCACTGCTGCCTGACGCTGCTGATGCAGCCATCCAGCACTCTAGCCCGCCCCACCCCTCCTGCCCTCTGAGGCCGGTGCTACTGCCCATGTCCTGGGTCTGAGAATGGCCCGGAGGAGCCCTGCACAGAGAAGCCAGGGATGTGTCCCAGGCCACACAGCCAGCTAGGCACAGAGTTGAGCCGGAACTTACCCAGGCCCGCCAGAAGGAGCACTCAGCCCCTACCCCACCACGAGGGTGGCCTGGCAGGTTCCCCTTGCTGGGATTCAGACACAGGGTGACGGAAACAGCCTGGAGCTTACTGGGGACGTGTCTGCACACTCCACAGTGAGCTCACCAGGCTGGCCCCTGCAGGCCCATCTGGGCTCCTCCTGGGCCTCAGGCCCCTGCTGACTGACACCCATTGCCTGTCTGGCACCAAAGCCCAAACTCCAGCGCAGGAGAGGGCTCTGTGCCAGCCATGCCTCAGACTCTCTGTGTGACCCTGAGCATGAAGCCTGGCTTCTCTGGGCCCAGTTTTCTCATCTCTCAGGACAACCAAGCACACCCGAATACAGCAATACCAGTGAAGGACCTCGACCCGGAAGAGGGGCTCAGTGACGCCCACTCACGGCCTCTTTCCCACAACCAGCCTCACATATTACAGTTTGCAGGTATTCTCCTCAGCCCGGCCCCTGCAACCTTGCAGGTGCCATGGTGGCAAAAGCCCAGTGTGCAGCTGGATGAATGGAGGCTCAGTGAAGTCGTAAGGCTGGCTGGAGGTTACAGCGCAAGTTGAGGCAGAGCCTGGACCCACACCCAGGCCAGGCCAAGATTGGTCTCCAGCCGCTTCCCCTGGAGGTTTAGTTCCAGAGGGCCTGGTAGCCATGAGTCCACCCAGAGAATGGAAGTATGGGACCAGCCAGCAACCCCTGGTGCCAAGGCCTTGGGTTCTCTCTGTCCTTCTGGGGGACAATTGCTCTCTGCCTCTGAGTTTCTGTAGGGCTGTGTGGCGGCCGAAGGTGCAAGCACCGTCAATGCAGGGGCTGCAGCTGGCAGGGCTAAGCCAAGGAAGGCAGATGTTGGCACCAGATGGGGAGGGTCTTCAGAGGAAGTGAACTCCCCAACCCAGCAGGTGTTCAAGGAAGGCCAGAGACTGCCTTGTGAGGGGATGAATGAGATGGCAGAGGAGACCGTATGGGCCGGTGGGCCACGATGACCTTGGATGGCACCACCCGCTGAGGGTGACGAGACCCTGGGCTGGGGGTGGCAGCAGGGACTTCCTTGCCTGGGATCCCACAGCCCCAAAGCCAAGCCAGCCCGGAGGTCCCCTTGGAAAGCCACTCCTGGGCATGCAAGCAGCCTCACGTGCCGCCTGGAAAGAGGCCTAATCAGGGTGCAGCAGACACGCTTCTCCCTGGAGGGTTCCAGGCCCTGCCCGCCATGGCAGACAGGGACTTGCCCTGGGTCTGGGCTGGGGGACATGTCCTGGCAGGACCCGCCCCATGTGCACCTTTCCCCACGTTGCCCTCGGCCAGGCAGGGTACCTGATCCAGGGACTGTCTGCTGTCAGCTTGGATCCGTTGGGGCCTGCCCCCAAGGTGGATCCCGACACAGTCCCACGGCTGAGAGCTGACTCTCCCCAGGGTTGGGCTGGGTGCCTGGGTTTAGTCAAAGGAAGACTTGTAACAGGTGCCAGCTGATGCTGGAGATGGGGAGGGGGTGCTTGGTGCAGCCCAGGCAGGCCCCACAGCTCTGTCCAGAGCCACAGAGGTTTCTTGGAGGCCCTTGAGTCCCTCACACACTTCCCCAGTTTATAGATGGAAAAGCAGGCACCAGAGCCAATGGCTTAGGCTAGAACCCAGGGCCCTAAGACCCACCCAAGCACCTTCTGCCCAAGAGACCAGGAGCCAGTTCCGAGTCCTTGTGCTGCGTGACGGTTTATAACACACTTCGACAACCGCTACGTTGTCCAGTCCTCACAAACACAATGCAAGGCAGTGGTTCTGTTTCCAATTTTACAGATGAGGACACAGAGGCACCGAGGCATTCACTAACCTAATTATCTGTTTGGGTGACTCACTTGTGACACTGTGAACTCACCAAGGGCAGAGTCCTTGTCTGGACCCAGCATGGGGCCTTGCCTACGGCAGGTCTTGGGGAGGTTTTACCAACTGAGAACAAGACCAAATGGCTCAGCCCAGGAGCAACTGCAGCAGTCAGGGCACCTAGGACAAGCCAGGGCCCCTCCTGGACCCTCTGTTTCCCCATCTGCCGAATGGGGTGGTGGGCCTGGCTCGCTCCTGTGGTTCTATCCAGCTCAGACATCCTCAGAGCTGGCCCTGCAGAGAGGAATGCCCCAGCCACCTCCTGCAGTTCCAAGCCCACGTGTAGCCCTCAGAGGCCCTAGGCAGGGCCAAAGCCATGAAAAAGACAAGAGGGGAGGCTGGACTCTGGAGACCACCCCTGCCCTGCTGTGTGTCAGGGGATGAACCACACTGGGTGTAAGGCAGCAGTCTGGGTCCCAGACCTGAGCTTATTCCGCTCATGAGGCAGGAACCGGCCATGTCCATGTGAGCAGCTGGCCCAAGGTGGGCGTGGAGGGCAGGCATATGCCCATGCCCAGGCCCCATCATCGGGAGCTGATGGGCATCTCCCAGCCTCACTAGCCTGGAATCTGCACAGGCCACATAGCCCAGCTCCCGGGGGAAGGAGGGAACCCAGGCCCCGGGCATCTTACTGATGGGAAAGGCCTCTGCTGGGTGGCCCTGAGGCCTCAAAGATGCAGTTGCAGACCCCAGGAGGGCTGAACGCCTGAAAAGACAGCCATCTGATGGTCATCGGGCTCTGGGACCCCAGGATGGCAGGTGGGGCTGTGGGAGGATGGCTGTGCCTGGGAGGGACCAGTGAGGGCAAGGGCAGAGGCGGGTTGGGCTGTAGCAGAGGGGGCACCAGCAGGGATGTGGTATGGGCACTGGGCTCAAGGGTGCCGACACTGAGTATGCCCAGGTCCCCCTGCCCAGGCCTCTCCCGCTCCTTGTACCCAAATGTCTCTAGCACGTATCTCCAGGGGGTGTCCAATGTGTGCACACCCCCAAATGCGTTCTCCCTCCATTGCCCTCACCCCGCAAGTGGCCCTCCCATACTTGTCCCTTGCTAAACCCTCCCCAATCCACCGGGCCCGCCAGGCCTCTCCATCCTGCCTCCTGCCTGTGTCTCGAAAACCCCACCTCCCTCTGGTGCGGCCAGGGCAGCTTGCTGGCTTCCTCACATCTCCCCTCTTCCCATCCCCTGATGATGTCAGAATTCCTGAAATACCCTTGGGACAGGTGGACATTCGCCCCCACAGGAGAGATGCAGAAACTGCGGCCCAGAGAGGAGAGGGCACTGGCCCGAGGTGCCCCCTCAAACCAATCGGGGGTGCGTGCCGGTCCCCAGTGCCCTACCTGGGCAGTGACTGGAGTCGCTCAAGCTGGGAGGGGACAGCATGCGAGCCACAAAGAAGAAGCAGCCCCACCAGTGGCTGCTACCCCAACAGACAGGGCCTAAAGCCCTATAAAACCAGCTGCTGGCATTGGTGGTATGAGACGGGTGTTAGGTCACATGGGCAGAGAACACTGGAGTAGGCACCTGCCTCAATCTTCCTCGGTCCCAGCCTCAGCACCCTGAGCAAGGGCAGAGCAGGCCCGGCGAGGGCGCCCCAGCTCAAGGCCAGATTTTGGGTGAGCTACATTCTTTCTCTGGGTCGCAGTTTCCTCATCTGTAAAACCGAGGAGGGTGGAACTGATCTCTAAGGCCCTCCGTCTCGATGTCCCTGCAGAAGGACCCTAACTCCCACTCCCTGCCCGGTGCCCAGCAGGGCCTGTCTGGGCTGGCTGGAGCATCTCACCGCACCCACGGGCCTGGGAGAGGAAGTACTGGCAGCCGCCCCACCTCTCCACACCCCCACAGGGCTCCTGCCTCACAAATGCCGACACCGGTTCGTGGCTCCGGCTCGTGGCTCCTGGCACCCACAACAGATGTTTGCTAGCTTTCTTGTGACCACAGAATCCACTCTTGAAACAGAAGGGCTCTCACAGGGTGAGTGGGTAGAACAGGTCTCCAGGAAGAAGGGGTGGAGTGAGACGGGCACAGAGGGAAAACTGCTAGTGGGCAGGCCCAGTCTCTGCAGTGGCATCTTTCCTGGGGGACCCTGACCCACTGGCCCCTCTCCCCAAAGCGTCCTGCCTCAAGCTACTGCCTCTCCTGCATGCTGTACTTGCTGGGCTGCCAGCCCGTCTAGCCCCTACCTGGACAACTCTTACCATCCTGCAAACCCCAATCAAATGCTGTCCCCAGGCTCCTCTCTGTAGCCACTCTGGCCTGTCTGGGTTGAACATGTATCACTCGTGCATTTCCAGAGATGCCACTGCTGTGGAGTCTCCCCAAGGCTGGGACCGGAGTCCAGCGTGGGGAGGAGAGTTTCTGGCCTGTGTGCAACAAGCCCTCTGTAAGGGTCCCACCTGCCTCGTCCTCCCAGGCCTCAGAGATCCCTGGAGGTGGCTCAGAGGCTCTGGTGTCTTTCCTCAGGGTGCTCCAGAGGCTTAGGGGACAGACATGCCCTAGGCTGCCCCAGAAACTAGAGCCCAGAAGTGGCCTTGCTACCAATGACTTCCCCAGCACCCCATCCCCCAGAAGCCGACGGGTAGGAGGTGGGGAGGGGCTCACATCTCTGTCCCAGACAGTGGCTATGCGGGTTCTGCCCTCTCAGGCTTCCTCCTAGAAAGCTGCACGACCTCAGGCCAGTGCCTCAGTCTCTCCACAGGGACAATAACAATACCCACCCTTGAGGCTGCTGGAGGTAAAGTGGATGAATACAGGTGAAGCCCAGCATGGAACCAGCACACGGCAGCTGTACCTCCCACCTTCTCCTTGTCCCACCGACCCAAGTCCCATCCACCAGTCCACAGCTCCCTCTGGGGTGGACAGGTCAGGCATGATCACCTGCCCATCTCTTGCTTCCCTCCGGGCCACAGAAGGTTGCAGAAGGCAGAAAGTGACGTGCGGGGGCTGCTCACAGACCGTGCAAGGAACGCGGGGAATGTTGAAGACCATCTTCAAGGTCGGGCGATGGCCATCAAGACCTTGGATTCAACTTCCACTTCCAATCATGATGGGATAACAGAGGCTAAATTCATCCTCCTGCTTTAGCAACAAAACTCCCAGGCAACATCTATGAAGCCACAGACAAGAGGCGGCACAGCACAGCGATCCCTGAGAGAAGGGGACAACCCAAGCAGGCCCTAGGATTGCCCCAGCTACTCCCAGGCTGCAGTGCGGAGAGTTCAGCAGTGTCCCTGGATTGAGGAGACAGGGTCCACTCGGAGTGTGGTGGGATTTGCAGGACAGAGGACTGGAGGGGAGAAAGCTGCACAGAGTGAACTCCAGAGATCCACAGATGACCCCCAGGCTGATGGCTGGCTAAGCAGCCCATGCAAGGGAGGAAGCTACTGAGGCTAGAGACAGAACCACCAGCACAGAGCAATGGAACAATTGCCAGTGCTCATGCAGGACCAGGGACAGTTCATGTTCCCCCAGCCAGAGCAGAAACCCAGCCTAACACACAGGGCCTGCAGGAGAGTCCTCGGGACATTGTCCAAGTAGTGGGCAAGTAAGTCCTAGACCAGGCATAAGCAAACTTTCTTCATAAAGGGCCAGAAAGTAAGTATGTCAGGTTTTGCAGGCCATATGTTCTCTGGCACAGCTACTCAAATCTGAGGTAGTGTGAAAGTAGCCACAGACAGTACATAAATGAATGTATGTTTGTGTTCCATCATTTATAGAAGCAGGCAGTAGGAATAATTTGGCCTGTGGTCCATAGTTTGTCAATTCCTACTTTGGACTAAAGTCAGCTCTGGTCCTGCCTAAAAAAGCTTTACAATAAGCCTTAAATGTATTAAATTATTTCCAAGTTACTTAACTGCATCCCAGAGCAAAGCTCCAAAATATATATATAATTTTTTGAGTTGGAGTCTCACTCCGTCGCCCAGGCTGGAGTACAGTGGCATGCTCACGGCCACCCCAAAGTCAATCTGCTGGGCTCAGGCGATTCTTCTGCCTCAGCCTTCCATGTAGCTGGAACTACAGGCACGTGCACTACCACAACTGGCTAATTTTTTTATTTATTGTAGAGATGCGGTCTCCCCAAGTTGCCCAGGCTGTTCTTGAACCCGTGGGCTCAGGCAATCCCCTCACTTTAGCCGGGCGGGTGTGCCTGTAGTTCTGGCTATGTGGAAGGTTGAGGCGGAAGGATCGCCTGAGCCCAACAGGTCGACACTGGGGTGGCCATGAGCATGCATGCCACTGCACTCCAGCCTGGGTGACGGAGTGAGACTTCAAAAAAAACAGACTTCTCACTGGAATCAGTGCAAGTCACAAGACAATGAACAACATCTTTTAGTACTAACTGGAAAAAACTGTCAACTTAGAATTCTACACCCAGTGAAAATATCTTTCAAAACCAAAGGCAAAGCAAGGACTTTTTCAGATAGACGAAAGCTGAGAGAATTCAACCCCAGCAGACCTACACTATGGCTATTACCACCCCCTTGTAGAGATGGAGAAACTGAGGCTCAGAGGACTGCAGCTGCCTCTGTAGCAGGAGCTCAGGCCCTCTCCTCCCTTACTGGGGACGTGGAATGGAGACAGCAAGCTACTTTCCTGTCCCCAAGTCCCTCCTTCTGCAGCAGGGCTGGGACAGACCTGGCTGCAGAATCTCAGTTTTCCTATGTTCGTGGCAAGGCTGTACTCCCTCTCCTCTCTCCTCCCCTCCCATGGTGCTGGCAGGATTGGTGAGATGTCATCTGAAGAGGCCCAGGAAGGCTCTCTGGGTGGGTGTTAGGGAGGCCTCCTGGGATCCCCTGGGTGGTGCCAGCTCCTGGCACTCTCCAAACCAGTTTACCCATCCTATGGTTCTGAAGGCCTATCACCACGAGAGGACAAGTTTAGGTAACTCTTGCCTCCTGGGGTAGAGGGAGTCTGTGTACTTGTTAACAAATGCTGACTCCAGCCAGAGCAAGTGTCACCAGGCCAACCAGCTGACACTCATATGGGTGTCTCTTTTCCAGAGACCAGGGAGGGGTGGTGATGACCATTCTCATTTTCCAGAAAGGGAATCATTCCCAGGGCCACACAGTCAGTTGGTGGCAGAGGCTTCCCGTTCCCAGGCTCTTCTCCTGATGTCCTGGTGTCCATTCCAAGCTATGACCCCACCCACCTCGGCTCCTGAAACAAATACCTGACACTCAGCACTGTCTGGAAAGTCATGCCTGATGGAGTTCAAGACCTGCCTGGGCAATATAGCAAGACTCCAGTTCTACAAATACATATTTTTAATGTCCCTAGGTCTCCCCAACTCTGCCACACCTTCCCTGGGAGGCCTACGGTGGGTCAGCTACCCACTCTAAGTCTCTTTCTCGTCTCAGGAACATGGGAAACGGAACTGGATGAACTCTGAGGTCCCTTTCCCCTAGGACATTCATCAGCGCTGTGAGCACCTTCCCCACCCTCTGACTATTAAAACTGAAGCCTCATTAAGGCCAATTAAAGGATGCTCAGGCCTTGAGCACCAAGTGGCTATGATGGGTCAGAGTCACACCCAGAGCTGTCTGACCAGGAGGCCCGGCCCAGCCCAGTGGCGTGGGGGCGCTACCCCAAATCTCCCACCTCCAGACATCGGTCTCCGCGCCATGGCTCAGGAATGCTGCAGAGACAAGGGGCTGGCAGAGCTTTGGGAAAGTCGGTCAGGTGACCAGGGCCATGCCCTGCAGATGAGGCAAGAGGACAAGATCCCTCCCTCTTCCCACTGGTCACAAGGGGCTTCAGAATCCTCAGAGCTTCCAGGCCTGCAGGCACAGGATCCCATCAACCAGACCATCCCACGTGGACAGCAAATGGCACCACTAAGAATTTTCAACCTAGAAAATCTCAGAACTGTGGATTCAAAAGCTTTTTTTTGAGTTGGAGTCTCACTCTGTCGCCCAGTCTGGAGTGCAGTGGCCGCTCCCGGCCACCGCAGCCTTGACCTGCTGGGCTCCGGCGATCCTTCCGCCTCAGCCTTCCAAGTAGCTGGAACTACAGGTGCGCGCTCCCACGCCCAGCTAATTTTTGATTTATTGTAGAGATGAGGTCTCGCCAAGTTGCCCAGGCGGGTCTCAAATCCACGGGCTCAGGCAATCCACTCACCTCAGCCTCCCAAGGCGTGGGTCACAAGCTTTTAAAACCTCAGCCTCTCTAGGGCCCAAGAGCGACAGACTGGGGTCACTGAGAATCCTCATCCCCCAGGAAGCCTGGCCTGGAAAGCTCTTGCCTAAGGTCACACAGCAAGCCAGGGCATGGTTGAAGCCCTTGGGCTACCTGGTGCCCATGTCCTCTCTGCTGCATTCCACAGAGCCCCTGCTTGAACTCCTTCCAGAACGAAAGCCCACCACTTCTCATTCCAGACTACTCCCAGAGAGGCTCTCAGGAGAGGGTGAGGATGGAGGGGGAGGAAATGAGGAAAGAGACCTGGCATCTACTGAACACCAGCTTTGTGCCAGACACGGAGGGCTTCACACCTCCCTGTTTTCCATTCACGTCTCGCCATGACTTCATGAAGCAGGTGTCAGCACCACCGTGGCACTGAGGAAGAAAGGCAGAAAGTCAGAGAGACAAGCGACTATCTGGACAGCCATGAAAGGACACCAGAGCAGGAGCTTGGGCCTGGGGCCACCGGATGCCAAAGTCTGTCTTCCCAGTGCTCCACACAGGAGATGGGCGAATGGAGTCCAGGGGTCATTCAGACCCCCAGAGACCGGTGCAGCCCATCCAGGCCACAGCATGCCAGGTAGAGGCCAGCGTGGGCCAGGGCGTAGGGCATGACCCCACCTTCCTCCCTGGCTGTTCACGATACAGAGCAGCAATTCAGTACTTTTTTTTTTTTGAGTTGGAGTCTCACTCTGTCGCTCAGGCTGGAGTGCAGTGGCATGCTCACGGCCACCCCAGCGTCGACCTGCTGGGCTCTGGCGAGCCTCCTGCCTCAGCCTTCCAAGTAGCCAGAACTATAGGCATGTGCTACCATGCCTGGTTACTTTTTTTATTTATTGAAGAGACGAAGTCTCACCAAGTTGCCCAGGCTGGTGTCAAACCCACAGGCTCAGGCAATCCACTCGCCTCGGCCTCCCAAAATGCTGGGATTACAGGCTGAGCCACCGAGCTGGCTGACTCTCGACTCTTAATTAAGATGCAAGCGCCTTGGGGTAGGGAGCCTTTGCAGAACACAGGAGCCAACACCTGGGACTATATTATCAGATGGTTCCCCACCCTGACAGGTACGGTAAGGGCCCTGGGCACACAGGAGCCGCTGGAGCAGGCAGAAAGTAACTCCCTGACCCGTGGTGGGAGCCTGGGCCAGCACTGCCCACTTCTGGCTCCAGCTGGGCCACCCCGGGAGCCTCTGGCAGTGCTGGGTCTGTGCCAGTACTGCCAAGCTAAGGGATGTGATTAGAGTCCTCAAGAAAGGGCAGGAGCGGGAGGCTGAGGTGAGTGGATTGCCTGAGCCCGTGGTTCAAGACCTGCCTGGGCAACTTGGCGAGCCCTCATCTCTACAATTAAAAAAAAAAAAATTAACCAGGCGAGGTAGTGCATGCCTGTGGTTCCAGCTACTTGGAAGGCTGAGGCGGAAGGATCACCAGAGCCCAGCAGGTCGAGGCTGCGGTGGCCAGGAGCCGCCACTGCACTCCAGTCTGGGCAACAGAGTGAGATTCCAACTCAAAAATAAAAAAGGAAAGGGCAGGAACTCTCAGGCCACCGGGACCAGCAGTGGCCTCAGCTCACCGTCCCACTGTTCTTGGCTCCAACCCACCGCCACACCAGACAACCCAGCATTGGGTGCCAAGATGTCTTGTGAAAATGCTTTTACGGTCCTGAGTCAGGGTGGGGGCCAGGAGTGAGGCTCCAATGCTCCCATCGGAGTGGGGGCTCAGAAGGAACAACCTTCTCCAGGGAACAGGGGATGCTTGGGGACTGCAGACCTGGGGCCTGGGCCCAGCCCCTCCAGTTATCAGCTCTGTGACCTCAGGCAAGTTATTTGCCCTCTCTGAGCCCCACAAAACCTCAGTTTCCTCATCGGAACCACAGAGACAACACCTACTTTATGGAGTGTGGGGAGGAGTACACAGTGTGGGTAAAGTGCCCGCTCAGCACCTGGCGTGGGGCTGGCATTTAGCAAACGCCTCATTAAGCTGCTTTTATTCTCCCCGAGCCAAGCCGTGGGCCAGGTCTTCAGCGTGTGAAGGCGAGGGCCTGACACACAAGAGGTGGGTGAACCGGGCATCCTGAAACCTGGGTTCACCGTCACTCCTCTGGGTCTCTGTTCCCAGGCCCTCGCCCAGCAGGCAGAGATCTGGGCTCCAGGCTGGCCCTGGCCACCGGCGCCTCACCCTCCTTCAGTTTCCTCAACTGTAAAACAGTGAAGCTGTGATCGGTCCCTGCCCCTGGGGCTTCTCCTGGCACTGCCCGGGGGCCCGCCCCATGTCACGCTGAGGGGGCTCAGCCCCTGCTGAGACAGCGACTTGCTGGACTCTATACGAGTTCCTGGCTGAGGCAGCCCCTCCCCAGCCCAGCCTCGCCCCTCTCAGAGGCTGCAGCTGAGCAAGGCCGGGGCTCGTCCCTCCCAGGCATGATGCTACAGGCCCGGCCTCTGGTATGCGGCTGGAACCCCACAGCAAGTTTTTCCCCAGATAAATCACCGGCTCCTGAGGCTGAGGGAAGGACAGGTGGGTGACCTTCCACCTCAGAGTCGGGGCCTACTGAGGCCAAAGGGAGGCTCAGAGGGCACAAGCTGCTATGGCTCAGAGCCACACTGCCAGGGAGAAGGACCTAGGACCCGCCGCCTCTTGCCCCAGGGGAATCTAGAGTCACAGGGCAGCAGGCTGTCAGAGCTGAAGGGACCCTTAACAGTCTTTAAGGCCTGCACCCATTTTTTTTTTTGAGTTCGAGTCTCACTCAGTCGCCCAGGCTAGAGGGCAGTGGCACGCTCACGGCCACCCCAGCGTTGTCGGCCTGCTGGGCTCCAGAGATCCTTCTGCCTCAGCCTTCCAAGTAGCCGGAACTACAGGCGCATGCTATCACACCTGGCTAATTTTTATTTATTTATTTTTTAATTGTAGAGACGAGGTTTTGACAGGTTGCCCGGGCTGATCTCGAACCCGTGGGCTCAGGCAATCCACCCACCTCTTCCTCCCAAAGTGCTGGGATTATAGGCTGAGCCACCGAGCCTGGCCAGCCTACACCCATTTTACAGATGGAATGGCCTGGGCTCGGAAAGGAGCTGGGTTTTGTCACGGGTCACGCAGCCAGGTGAAGGCAGAGCAGGGACCTGCCCCCCCCCACATCCGCTCGTTCTTTTCTAGGCTTTTGGGAAAGGGGATCTGGTGGTGGTGCTGATGGGAACAGAGCCGCTCCCCTGAGTGCATGCTGTGTCACTTCCCCTGCCCCAGGGTCTGACTGCTGTGCTGATGACAGGGCAGGTGAGTGAGGAGGAGGTGGGCTGGGCTGCCCTGACTCAGCACCGCAGCCCCAGTCAGAAGCCCCCCGTGGGAAGGGGGCCAGTGTCCAGACAGAGGGATCCCTGTCTCAGGCAGGTGGAGGGGGGAGGGTTTTCCCCTAAGTTAGTGCCTGGTGCCGAGGCTAGAAGAGGGGGCGGGACCAAGGGGACACCAGATGATTCACCGGGAGAGATAAGCAGGAGTGCTCCAGGCAGGCGTGCAGACAAAGCGCCCAGTCAGCATCCGTCAGCGTCCTGGCCCTGCCCCGCCAGCCTGGGAAGCACCGCAGCAGGGGAGACAGAGGATTGCAGGTGGCCTGGATCTGCTGCCCCTCCCAGGCCCTTCCTGTCACTCTGAACTGTCAGGGCCATGGCACAAGGAGAGGGGAATTGGTCCTAGAGTTTGAGGGCAACGCAGGCCTGGTTCCCACCCCTCCACCCAAGAACTAGCTAGGTGACCTTGGATAAGGACTAACCAGTCAGGCCTCAGTTTCTGTATCTGAAAAATGGGGCAGATAACACTACCTGAGATTATAAAGTGCTTTGCACTCAATAAACAGTAGCTATTATTATAGCCCGCCTACACGCGCCATGCTGGCCCTGGGTGCCAGGACTGAGTGGCAGGGAAGGGAGCACACAGGGCCAGAGAGCAGGGACTGGGCTTACCACGGTGCTGTGGGGGCATGAGCAAATCCCTGTCCTTCTCTGTGCCTCAGGATCCCTGTCCATAAGATAAGGCACTTAGCCTCCAATACCTCTGAGGCCCTTCTCAGACCCTCAAGAACCACCTGCACCTGAGCCCGTGGGTTCGAGACCCACCCGGGCAACTTGGTGAGACCTCATCTCTACAATAAATAAAAAAATTAGCCGGGTGTGGTAGTACGCGTCTGTAGTTCCAGCTACTTGGAAGGCTGAGGCGGAAGGATTGCCGGAGCCCAGCAGGTCGAGGCTGCGGTGACCGGGAGCAGCCACTGCACTCCAGTCTGGGCGACAGAGTGAGACTCCAACTTAAAAAAAAAAAAAAAAAAAAAAGAACCACCTGCTGTCCAAGAAGGTGGGCAGTCTCAGCAGGGAGCATCCTTTTTTTTTTTCTGAGTTGGAGTCTCACTCTGTCGCCCAGGGTGGAGTGCAGTGGCATGCTCATGGCCATTGCAGCCTCAACCTGCTGGGCTCAGGCAATCCTTCCACCTCACCCCTTCCAAGTATCTGGAACCACAGGCGCAGGCCACCATGCCTGGCTAATTTTTTTGATTTATTGTAAAGACGAGGTCTTACCATGTCGCCTAGTCTGGTCTCGAACCTCTGGGCTCAGGTAATCCTCTCGCCTCTGCCCCCAAAGTGCTGAGATTACAGGTTCCAGTCATTACGCCTGGCAGAGAGCACCCTTTCTTAAAAGTAGAGGGCAGGAGTTCCAGCTACTTGGAAGGCTGAGGCAGAAGGATCGCCTGAGCCCAGTAGGTTGAGACTATGATGGCTGGGAGTGTGCCACTGCCCTCCAGCCTGGACGACAGAGTGAGAATCCAACTGAAAAAAAAAAAAAAAAAAAGCAGAGCGCACCACCTACCTGTCAGGGGCTGAGGGGAAATTCCCCACTGTGGTGCTACACAGACAGACCAGTGCTCAAACCTGAGGTCAACTCTTCCCTGGCTGTGCTACCTTAGACAGGACACCCAAAACCTTGTGGTGCTTTTGTGGGAAGTAAATAAAACTCTGGGGGGCCTGTATGGAGGGGCTGGGTCTAAGTTGTGGCAGAGAAGTGGAGAGAAAGCGGGGGTCAGCAGAGGAAGCCCTGAGTGCCTGCCTGGCCCCAGGCGCCACTATCTGGTCCCATCACTGGGCTGGGCCGTCTGTCTGTCTGTCTGTCTGTGGGAGATTAACCCTTCTGGCTGTTCCCATCTGCCTCCTTGCTATTGCTGGTGGTGAGTGGGGACAGGAGGAGAGCAAGCCTGGCACGGCAGGTCAAGCCCCTCGACCCAGAGCCTTGTTTCCCCATTTTAAAAATGAAAGTGGAGGCTGTGGAACCCAGCACACCCTCTCAGGAACTGGGTTCCACGGCCTCCAGCCAGAGTCGCCTCCCCCTGCATGGCAGGTGTGGGTGGGTTACTCAGCCTGAAAACTATGACGGTGCCTTCCTTCTCGCCCTCCTCCACCTCTTCCTCCAACTCCTTCCTCACTCGGGTCACCGGATATGCCACCCTTACAATAGCCAAAGAGGCAGCTTTTATCCTCACCACCCCTCTTCATAGAGCAGAAACCCAAGGCCTCGAAGCTGCCTGGGGGCGGCCAGAAGGGTGGGAGAAAGCAGGCTGAGGGCCAGGCTCCCTTCCACGGCTGGCTGGCTCCACCGGCCCCCTGGTTGGGGCAGGGGCTCGACTCCACCATCCTAGAAACCTGAGCCAGGGCCACCTTGTCAGCGCCTGACCCACTTCTAGCTTCTCTGCCCACGCGCTCCTGCAGGCCCCATCTGTCAGCCAGCATGGTCCCCAAAGCCACCATTCTGGCCCTGTGCAATTCGCTGTCCTGCTCTGGAATTGGAAGGGAGAATGGGTTAAGCCCCGCCAGGCATACCTTGTCCCATCACCTGATGCCAGCCCCGCCTTCAGAATCCATCTCAACACAGCTCGCTAGGAAGGCTTTATCTGTCATGTCAGAATGTGCCTTGAAATGATGGAAAGACACTTCTGCCCAGCAGAAAGAAGCACCTGCTCGTGGTCACGGCTGCCCAGCAATGGCCTGGCTGTGTCTGCAAGTGGCAAGCAGAAGGGCCGCTCACAGCCAGGGCACTGCACAACCCAACGGGGGTCGGGAAAGGGAGCTCCAGACAAGGCTTGAGGTCCCTTCTGGTGGCAAAATTCGACCCTCAGGTGGACTCACTCTGCATCCACCGGTGAGGACCACCTGGTCCCCACCCATGCATCGCGGCCTGGAAAGCTCACAGAGGCTCAGAGAGTGTGTGTAACTCACTCCTGGTTGCTCAGCACAGCCAGGAAACAGGCAGATTTGAACTCAGACCTACTGGCCAGCCTCAAATGCATTTAGGTTGCATCTCAATCTCCATGCCCATCCTCCCACCCCCCCCAACAAAAGTTCTCCCCACGAGAGTTCACGGTGTGTGCAAGAGTCTCCAGTGTCTCAGGGTGAATCAGAGTCACCCTAAGGGAGAGTAAGAGAGAGAAAGCCCCGCGATTCCTTCCTACTCCACCCCACGGCAGCACCTTCTTCTGGAGAACCTGATCACCAGGTCTGGGGAAACCAGAAATATCCCCAACCATGCACAAAGGCGCTTTGAGATCGGGCAGCCCACTGTCACCTGCGAGGGGACCCAGACACCCTCGCCCCTCTGCAGAGAAACTGAGGAAGCCCATGAAGGTGGGGAGGAAACCTCCCCCCTGAGGCAACCAGGGAAGCACCAACGAGAGCGCCAGGGGACCGTGTTGGGGTCTCCGTGCTGGGCTCTGAGTATGTACCGAGGAGGAGCCGGGTGGGTCCCCGGTCCGGCCTCGTCTGCAGGGACTCTGGGGGACGCCGCCTCACCTTCTGGGCCTGGCTGATCATCTTGCGCACCACCTCTTTGATGTGGGCCTGCCCGTCAATGGGGGGCTGCATGTAGACACTGGCCCGGGTCACGCCGCGGTAGGCGATGGTGTCCGGCCAGCCCAGGTCCAGCTGAGGGATGGAGCGGTCGGACTTCTGGGGCCAGTACTCCAGCGAGGGCAGCGGCTCGGCCTCCGTGGGGGCCCCGCCTGGCACGTGGGCTTCCTCGCCGTGGCCGTCGCCGTCCGCATCACCGTCGCCACCACCATCACCGACCCCTCCGTCTGTGTCCTCGGGCCCCCGGGGGAGGCCCGTGGCCCGAGGGTCCTCGGAGCCCGGGTCGTACACCTCGATGGTCTCCAGGATGCGCGTGAGCTCCAGCTCGGAGAGGAAGTCGCGGATGTTCTCCCGCTTCAGCACCTCGTAGAAGGCGTCCCGGCCGCGGGCCGCCAGAGCCTCCAGGGCCAGCCGCTGCTCCTCGCTGTAGAAGAACTCGGGCTTGGCCTCGCTGGAGCGCCAGTTCACGTGGTTGTCGTCCAGACACTGCACCTGGGAGAAGGCCATGGCGCCGCGACCCGGGCCCTTCTGCCCCGGCTGGGTGGTGGGCGGGGGACGGAGCGCTCCGCGCGGCGGGGGTCCTAACTCCGGGCCGGCTGGGGCGCGGCGAGCGCGGCGGCCTCGGCTCCTCGGCAACCTGCGGGCAGACCCGGTGAGCCGGGCTCAGGGCCCCGGGCGGGCGGGGCGGGGCGGGGCGACGGGGGCGGGGCCGGGCGCGGGGCGTGCGGAGTGGGCGACGGGCGAGGGGCGGGGGCTGGGCTGCCGGGGGGGCGGGGGCGGGGCCGGCGTGCCCGCGTGGGGGGGCGGGGAGCCCACATCCCAGGTGGCGGAGCTGCCTGGCGTCCGGGACGACTTCTGAGGGAGACGGGGACCGCGGGGAACTTCCCCGAAGTTCCCAGGAGGGGGAGGCGGCAGGCTGAGCGCGCCACGCCCAGGGCTTCCGGGAGGGGCGGGGTCCTGATATCCCGGGCGCCGGGGATCGGCAACCCCAGAGGCCTGCCCGGAGGAGGCACCGAGCTGTGGAGGGGCGCGGGACACCCGGAAGCGCGGCTGCGGGCGGCGGCGCCCCGCGGGACCCCGGTCCGGGACGCGCTTACCGGGCGGGCGCGGGCGGAGCGGGGCGCACACGCGGCGACGGCGGCCTGGGGCCGGGCGGGGGCAGGCCGGTGACTAAGTCCGCCCCGCCCCCCCGCCGTCGCCACCTGCGGTCACGTGCCGCCCAGGGCGGGGCCGGAAACTGATTCACTCCCCGACGGACGCAGACAGACGTGGGGCGGGGGCGCGGCCCCCATCCCCTGGCGCCCGGGTTCCAAAAAGTTCAGGGGCCACAGCCTAAGACTTCCTTGAACACTGCAGCCCAGAGATGGACAGGGTTCTCCCAGAGGTCACACAGCGGGTCAGCAACAGCCTTGGCAGCTCCCTGCGGCCCCAGGGTCTGTTGGCGACCCTGGATCAGCCCCGTCTAGTCCCGCAGGTGGGACAGGTGGGACGGGAAGGCCGCGCGACTGTCCAGTTGTGAAAATAGGGCTGGGGTCCTGGGCTGGGAGCCCCCAGGCAGGGGTAGGGCCCTGCCCGACCCAACCAGGGGCTTTTACAGAGCCAGGTGTGTACCTAGCAGGTACCCAGCTCTGAGTTCTGCCACCCACTCCGTGATGAGCAGCTTCCCGCCTGAACTTTGAGGCAGAGAGGGGCGGAGAGGGCTGCTGCGGGCTGGGGTCAGGCCCAGCTTTCTGCTCGGCGTCCCCTGGGCTGGGGACCCCAGTTATGGGGGGGTGTGGGGACCACATCTGAAGGCAGGCTGTGAGGGCGGGAATGCCAAGCCCATTAAACCCGGCGGGACAAACAGCCCCCACCCCTTCGCGTGCCGCCGGGCCAGGCACCGGGCCAGCCCTTGCCTCCCATCCCCCATGCTGGCTCTGGGTCTGGGTGGGGCTGACGTGGCCCTAAGGACACTGCTCTGTGCTGCGGAGGGCTGGCTGGCGACATCTCTAGGCCTTGTGCTCCCAAACGGCTTCCCTCAAAGGCCTTCCCCGCCATCCATCACCTGTCCGGACTCCTTGTCCCTGAGTCCTCTGCCCTGACCTATGGCTGCTCTCCCCGGGGCCCCTGAGGGTCCGGCTCTGTCCCCTCAGGCATCGAGCCCTGTACTCTCTGCCACACAGCCCCCATTCCCACCCCGAGGCCTTCATGCTGTGTCTGAATATGGTGGCCCCAGAGGCCAGGTTCCTGCACAGTCCCCCTGGCTCCTCCCAAGTACCTGTGCACATACCTGCACCAACCCCTCCCGGCAGGCCAGCGAGGAGGGGTAGAGGAGGGGTTGTCGCCACGAGTGAACCCTGCCCTGGGACGCCTGAAGCCTCGTCTTTAACCGCTGGGTCTCTGTGGACCCCCAATAAGACCCTCTTTCCTTTTGTTGTTACCAGTGCACAGAGGCCCTGGGATTTTTCTAAGGGAGTCCTGGCTCTCAGGGCAAAAGGCCTAGGGCCCTCTGACCTCTGCAGTTACCTGACTATAATGATTGATCCATGGGAAGTTGTAAAAACGAATAGGGAGGTCGCATGCCCTTCACCCAGTTTCCCTTAATGGTGACATCTTGCGTACAATAATATCACAGCCAGATAGGTGACATGGGTGCAAGCCCAGAGCTATTTCAGATTTCACCAGTTTTGCATGCACTCATGTGTGTGTAAGTGTATTGATGTATGCAACCTTATCACATCTGTAGATTTGACTACTATCACAGTTGAGATGCAGAACTGTTCCATCACCACAAAATCTGTAGCCCTAAAGATTTATAGCCGTCTCCACACCTCTCCCCCGGCCCCCACCCGTTCCTAACCTCTGGCAATCTCTAATCTATTCTACAACTCTATAGTTTTGTTGTTTCAAGAATGATATATATAGGCTGGACGCAGTGGCTCACGCCTGTAATCCCAGCACTTTGGGAGGGTCAAGGCGGGAGGATAGCTTGAGCACATTGAGTTCGAGGCCAGCCTAGGCAACAGAGCAAGACCCTGCCTCTACAAGAAAAAAACAAATAGCCTTTAGTCCCAGCTACTTGGGAGGCTGAGACGAGAGGATCACTTGAGCCCAGGAGGTTGAGACTGTGGTGAGCTGTCATCATGTCACTACACTCCAGCCTGATCAATAGAGTAAGACTTTGACAATAACCAAAAAATGGCATGCTGTATAAATGGAATGTAAACTACTGGGACTGGCTTTTTGTCCCACTCAGAGCAATGCTCTGGGGATTCACCTAGGTTGTTGTGTGGACCGATAGTTCGATCCTTTTCCTTTTCATTGCTGACAAGTACCACGGTTTGTTTAACCATTTCAATAGCTGAAGGATGCGTGGATTGTTTCCAGCTTTTGGTTATTACAAATAACCCTGCTACGAGCATTCATGTCCGTATGTGCATAAACATAAGGCTTCACTTCTCTGGCCTGGACACCCACGAGTGCTCTCCCTGGGTGCTATGGAACTTGCGTGTTCATAAACAAACTGCTGGACTGTTTTGCCTCTTATGCCCTCCAATGTGAGTGGCCCCACTTTTCCACATCCTTGCCAACCTGGGGTGTTAACACTATTTTTTTTTTTTTTTTGGTCCTTCTAATAGGTGTGTCTTATCATGGTTTAAATTTGCACTTTCCTGATGGCTAATGTTATTAAACATCTTCTCATGGGTTTCTTGCCACCCGTATGTCCTCTTTGGTGAAGTGTCTGTCTGTGTCTTTTCCCTGTTTTTCTCACTGGATTGTCTGTTTTTTGCTAGTGAGTTTTGTGAGCTCTTTCTGTATTCTAGATACAGAGCCTTTGTCAGGTATGTGGTCTACAAATGTCTTCTCCCCGTCTGTAGCTTCCGTTTTCATCCTCTTCACAGATATCTTGCACAGAGCTAAGATTTTTCATTGGATGTGGTCCCAATTTATTGAGTTTTCCTTTTATGCATCATGCGTTTGGTGTCAAGTCTAAGAACTCTTTTTGCATAGAGACGAATCGCTATATTGAACATTTTATTTGGGAAGAATTGCAATTGGGACATACATGCAGGCCAGGTGGTGTTCAGTGTGTGCAAGGGTCATGGAGAAGGTTTGAGGTTTTCTAAAAAGAAATACGTTCAACTTGGCAAGACCTCATCTCTACAATAAATCAAAAATTAGCTGGACATGGTAGCACACGCCTGTAATTCCAGCTACTTGGAAGGCTGAGGCAGAAGGATCGCCGGAGCCCAGCAGGTCAAGGCTGCGGTGGCCGGGAGTAGCCACTGCACTCCAGTCTGGACGACAGAGTGAGACTCCTACTCAAAAAAAAAAAAAAAAAAAAAGAAATATGTTACGTATAGCTCTTTGAGAAAGTTCACACTGGCACTAGTAAGTATTCGGGTAGCTGGAAAGTGCTGATTTGGAAGTGATGGTAGACCAAATTAGACCTGAAATTGTAACAAGTCATCTCAGCAGCTATAGATAAAAGTGGTTTCAGGTTACAGGAGCAATTTCAGCAGCCAGGCTCTCAGGGAGTTACATGTTTGGAACAATGTTACCCTCTCTGACTACTGTTTCCCTCTGGCCTCTTGACTCTGTTTTAGTTGGGTATAACAAGAGTGACCCAATTTGTATGTAGGTTCAGAAGATTTTCTCCTATTTTTTCCCAAAAGTTTGATAGGTTGTTTCCTGTTGGTTTGTTTACATTTTACATTTAAGTCTGTGATCTATTTTGAATTAATTTTTGCACAAGATGTCAAAGTTTAGATTGAGGTTAGGCTTTTGGACTATAAATGTCCCCAGAAGGGTTTTTACAGAGGAGGAAACAGCCTCAGAGGCCTTAGATAATCACTTAGGATCACAAAGCAAGGAATTGGGAAAGCTGGACTCAAACCCAGGTCTGTGAGCCTTTCTCCTGCTCCCTTCTGCAACAACAGCGTCTGGTTAGCCAGGCATGGCAGCGTGCCCCTGTAAATTCCAGCTACTTAAGCTGAGGCGGAAGGATTACCGAAGCCCAGCAGGTCAACACTGGGGTGGCTGTAAGTGTGCCGCTGCACTCCAGCCTGGGCGACAGGGTGAGACTCCAACTCAAAAAAAATGAAGCAAATCAGTGGCTAGGTGGGCTCCCACGGGTGGTCCAGGCCTGATTAGGGCGTACGGAACACCTTGATCACCCCTCAGGGTGTTGTGTCCAGTGGCCTCCTTGGGACAGGACCATTCAGTCAGTCGACAAACACTGGCAGAGGCTGCCATATGTTGGCTTTTGCTGAGCACTGTTGGGGCCCCGGCTTCTCTCTGAGGCCCCATAGTTATAGTCTGGGGAGGCAGGATGGACAAGGTCCTAGAGTTATCGGTGCTGTGGAGAATGTAGCCCCAAAGCCTGGGAGGCCCTGGCGTCTGTAATGAGTTGAGAGAAAGGAGAATGAGTTCCCTGGGTTTATAAAGGAAGGAAGGGTGTTCTAGTGAGAGGGAATAGCAAACACACAGACTCAGAGGTGTCCAAGAGAGCCCAGGGTGCCAGAAGTCTGTGTGGAATTAGTGGAGATGAGGGTGTCCAGGTGGGTGGAGGGCCTCTCTGAGAGACCCCCGATGCCCGCTGCAGGGGCTGTGAGCAGGGAGGCGTGGGAAGGTGGGCAGTTTTAGAAGTTCCCTTTGCAGCCGGGCTCGGTGACTCAGCCTGTGATCCCGCGCCTTGGGAGGCCTAGGTGAGTGAATTGCCTGAGCCTGCGGTTTCGAGACCACCCGGGCAACTTGGCGAGACCTCATCTCTACAATAAATAAATAAATAATTACCCGGGCATGGTAGCGCGTGCCTGTAGTTCCAGCTACTTGGAAGGCTGAGGTGGAAGGATCGCCGGAGCCTAGCAGGTTGAGGCTACCACTGCACTCCAGTCCGGGCGACAGAGTGAGACTCCAACTCCAAAAAAAAAAAAAGTTCCCTTTGCTTGCTTGCAGCGATTAGGAGGCGCAGCGAGGAGGTGGTGCAGTCCCTCCAGTGACCAAGCAGGACTTGGCATTGGCCATGGGGGGAGGACATGGGGCAAGGAGGAGAGTGACTCCCAGGCTTCGGGCATGGACCCTGGCTGGATTGGGGCACTGAGGAGAGAGTGGAGCCCCGTAGGGAGCCCCCAGCACCCTGGCAAACCCAGAAACCCTCCGCCCAGGTCCCCAACCCTCGCTGGCCCCGAGGCTGCTCATCCCTGAGTTCGCATATGGGGGGAGATGTTTCCACGGCAACAGTACTGCTGCTGTTCCCATCAAGGAAAGGTTGGTCTCTCTCGCTGTTCAGTACCAACACTCAGTAGACCAGTGGTGCCCAGAGGCAGTAGCCCCATGCTGGGAGCCTGGAATGGCTGAACAAACTCAAGAAGAATCTCCTGATTTGGACCTTCTGAGCCATTATGTGTCTATGATGTCTCACTGTCCCTCCCAGGAGGGCTGGGCCCTCCAAAAGCCAGGGTCAGCCTCAGAGCCAGACTCAGAACCCATCAGGAAGGACCCATCACCTGCCCTCTGAATCCTGGACTCTGGGGGCCTCAGAGTCTTGCCATGGGGTCCCAGGCTCTGTCCTGAATCTGACTGTATGTCCCAGACAAGTGATGTCCTTTCGGGTCCTGCAAACCCAATGGGGGTGGAGGTGGTAGGGTAGGGCAGCTAGATGGAACAGTGCCTGAACTCCTCCACGGCTCTTTCTGGATCCTTTCTCCCTCTCCTCCTCTCCTCCTGTGCCTTCCCTCCGCCTCCCTACTAATCATTCACTTATTCATTTATTCAACAGTTCATAGAATGTCTCCTTCCAAGCCGTGCCCTGGGCTGGGTGATACCTGGAACTTGGAGATGATTCAGATCTGATGTCTGCCCTTGGGGAGCTCTAGTTCTGGTGGGGAAGGTGGACTCTGTAAACAAACAATTGTGATTCAGTCCTTGGCCTTAGGAGCCCTTGGGAGGAAGCTGCCACTGCCTGGGGGTTGGGGGAGAATCCACAGAAGCCTCCAGAGGACAAGCCCTTTGCAATGGGCCCTGAAACCGGAGGTAAACAAGGATGGGGGTGGCTGGTAGGTGGACAGTGGTGACTGGGAGGAGCCAGGCGTCTGCGAGGCACGGAGGCGTCAAAGCGTTGGGTGTGTGTGGGAGAAAACACAAGCAGGTCAGGGTGGCTGGTGCAAGGCGCTGGTTTGGGAGGTTCTGGGACCGGCTGGCAAGGGCCTTGAGTGCCGTGGAAAGGGTTTTTCCCCACCCCCCCAGAATGCCATGGGTTCCAGGGGCAGGGGGTAGGAAGGGTGTCCCAAGAAGTGAGTGGTGCGATGAGGGCTGTGATTTCCAAAGGGCAGAGGGGATGCAGGGGAGGTGGGTGGGAAGCTTGGAGGGAAGTGAGGAGCAGGGTGGGCCCCAGAGGGGAGGCAGGAGAGGCCTTGGGCCTGGGGGCTGGCGGGGGGAGGGGAAAGTCCACACACTTGTCGGGAGGCCCCCCGGGGATGACAGAGACCAGATGTCCAGGAAGCCTGGAGCTCAGACAGACGGGGCCAGGTACTGGGACGCGGTCATGGGGGTGGAGGGCACAGCCCTGGCACTGCCAGCCTAGAGGGAGGAGTCTGAGACCTTTAAGGAGGAACCTGGCCCAAGGAGTGTCTGGAGGGGCCAGTCTGCACAGGGGGCACCAAATCACCGAAATGTCGCTGCCCGCCACCACCTCCATGTGGCAACCTCACCCTCCACCCACAGGCCACCACAGTGCAGGTCTGTCTGCTTCTGTCTTGGAACTCCCCCATCATCAGCGTCTCCTGGTTTATTCGGTGCTCTCTGGGCCCTGCTGACAACCCCAGGAGGTCAGGGCCAAAGGGCTTTGTAAGTATTTTTTTTTTTTTAGTTGGAGTCTCACTCTGTCGCCCAGACTGGAGTGCAGTGGTAGCCTCCACCTGCTGGGCTCTGGCGATCCTTCCGCCTCAGCCTTCCAAGTAGCTGGAACTACAGGCGTGCGCTACCATGCCCGGCTAGTTTTTGATTTATTGTAGAGAGTAGGTCTCGCCAAGTTGCCCAGGCGGGTCTCGAACCCGCGGGCTCAGGCAATCCACTCGCCTCAGCCTCCCAAAGTGCGGGATTACAGGCTGAGCCACCGAGCCCGACCTGCTTTGTAAGTATTTTATGGAAGGAAATAGTAGCATGGGGCTGTCTCTTCTCGTCATCTCCATCTGCCAGTGAGCCACACAGCGCCAACCTTGTGACAGAATCCCATAGCAGTGATGGGACCCTCGCACTCCACGGCTGTGGATGCAGGGTCAGGCTTCTGCCCCCTCGCAGGGCAGGAGGCCTAGGGATGCCTGGAGCTAGGGTTTAGCTGGGGTTTTGCCCAGGAAATTCCTGAATTCCTTCATGCACTCAATAAACGAGCAGTGTGTGCTGCCCCAGCCATGGTGGGGATAGCACAAGGCAAAGTCCCCATCCTCATGGGGCTCACCTGACACAGGGAAGAGACGAGGCCTGAACAAACATGTCCAGGTCCCCCCAGGGATGGCAAGGAATGGGGAGAAGTCATATGGGGTGAGAGGACGGACAGAGAGTAGGCTGGGGGGACAGAACAGGATGTGGGAAGAAAGCAGTCCTGGGGAAAGGCCTGGGGCAGGCGTACACAGGCCTCAGGTGGGAGCCAGGCCTTACAGAGGAAGAAGGGAAGACCCACGTGGCTGGGGCTGGGGTGAAGGGAGAGAGGATGCACCCCTTGGACAGGGTGACCCGAGGTCTGAAGGGTCACGGAAGGTCTTGCAGACCGTGGAGAGGGCAAGCAGCTGGAGAGTCCTGGGCATGGGCTTGGCTCCTGTTGGGGATGGCACAGCAAGGGGAAATGACCTGGCCGAAAGTTCAGACCCTAGGGGTGGGCACAGGGGCATGGGCAACTCTGATCCCATGCCTGATGGTGGGAAGCTCTAGCAGGCAGGTCTTGCCTGCACCTGGGCTTTTCCTATGGTCCTGTCGAGCAAGCTGTAGCCACACACCAACCACCTGCCCGTGGACACCAGGTGTCGTTGAGTGGACACGAAGGCCAGGGACAGGCTGAGGGCTCCATCCCACAGGCCTTCTGCCCTCTCTGGCCTCCATTTCGCCCTTTGGGGAGAATGGCTGGGGGGCAGGGAGACCAGCACCGCAGGTAGGCTCTGATGGTGGATGCTCATGTGCCAGGGTCAAACTACGGAGGGCCCCCAGCCTGGGGGAGTGGGATCAGGGAAAGCGGCAGATGGGGAGAGAGGGGGCTTGGGAGCCAGAAGGGCTCTCAGAAGCCACCCCCTTCCCATGGCTCAGACTGGGAAACTGAGGCCTAGAGCCAAGCGGTAACACGGTGGAGGGGTGCCAGAGCGGGTCCGGGCCCAGCATCCACGTCCCTGGGAAGAGACACCAAGCGTCTCTTTCTCACAGACGACGTGGGCTGTGTGGTGCCAGCGGAGTGCCTGCGGGCCTGCGGGGCTGAGGTCGGCTGCTCCAACATCGCCTACCCTAAGCTGGTCATGGAACTGATGCCCGTAGGTAAGGCGGGTGGGCAGGGGCCTGGGCAGGGGAGGGGAGGGGGTGGATCCTGGGGCCCAAGGAGGGTGGGGACTCTAGAGAGTGGGGGAGGCCACTCTGGATCCAGCATGATGCTGTGTGACATCCAGGCAGGATGTTCTGCTCCCAGGGGAAGGGAGAAGTGATCCCTCTCCCTCCTGCAGAGCCCAGACCCAAGGGAAGTGAGTGGTCAGACCCGGGCTCTGCCACTTGCTGGCTGAGCTATTTGGGGCATGTCACCTCTCTGCTTGGAGCCAAGTGTCCTCATTTGTGAACTGGAGTTAATGGCACCTATCCACCTTTCAGCGTCGGTGCTGGGATTAAACATAATAGCAGAAAAACTGCCTGGCATAGGGCTTGGCCACACTGTGTGTTCCCACCTCTGGGTTTCACCTTCCTCTTCTGGACAAGGGGCCTCCCTAAGTGCCCCCAGCTGGTCACTGTTGGGCTACACGCCTCTCTAGGTCTTGCACTCACCCTCCAAGAAATGGGAGGACTAAACCCCGGGCAAGGCAATGTTCTGGGGAAAACCAGGAGTTAACCCACTTTCCTTTGGGCCCCGTCCCAGGAAGCTTGACAGGTGAACAGAGAGGGCCACAAGATACCTGGGAACTACACAGCAAATCAGGCAGAGAACCAAGGCCAGACAACCAGGAAGGCAATAGACGGCTCTCTTGGGGAAGAGGAGCCCATGGCAGGCAGATGTATTCTAGGTCAAGGGGTAGGAGAGAGGTGTGCAGGGAGGGAGGAGGTGTTTAAATGCAAGGTGCAAGAGGCCGGGCATGGTGGCTCATACCTGTAATCTCAGCACTCTGGGAGGCTGAGGCGAGAGGATTGCCTGAGCCCAGGGGTTCGAGACCAGCCTGAGCAACATGGTGAGACCTTGTCTCTACAATAAATCAAAAAATCAGCTGGGTGTGGTGGCGCATGCCTGTTGTTCCAGCTACTTAGAAGGCTGAGGTGGAAGGATTGCCTGAGCCTGGCAGGTCGAGGCTGCGGTGGCCGTGAGTGTGCCACTGCACTCCAGCCTGGGTGACAGAGTGAGACACTGACAAGAAAGAAAGAAAGGAGGGAGGGAGGGAGGAAAGAAAAAAAGAAGTTTCTTTCTTTTTTCTTTTTTTTTTTTTGAGTTGGAGTCTCACTCTGTCGCCCAGACTGGAGTGCAGTGGCCACTCCCGGCCACCGCAGCCTCGACCTGCTGGGCTCCGGCAATCCTTCCGCCTTAGCCTTCCAAGTAGCCGGAATTACAGGCATGCGCTACCATGCCCAGCTGATTTTTTGATTTATTGTAGAGATGAGGTCTTACCAAGTTGCCCAGGCGGGTCTTGAACCCGCGGGCTCAGGCAATCCACTCACCTCGGCCTCCCAAATTGCGGGATTACAGGCTGAGCCACTGAGCCCGGCTAAAAGAAAAGTTTCCAGAGTCCTTGGGTGACCAGCCTGAAGCCAGACAGCATGGCGTTGACAGTCGATCACCCTTCTGCCTTCCTCAGGGTCCCCACCCTCAGGCCCTCTTGAGCTACCACTCCCTGAAGCCTTTGTGCAGCAATGCTTCCCCCACCTCCTAGGGAGCCCTCACTCCTTTTCAGGTAGATTTTTCTCCCCTTCTGGGGAACCACAGACCCAGAGAGAGACAGCAGATCCATCACGCCTGCTGGATCCTGCCATGCACAGGAAGTGGTGGAAAATTCCAGAGACTGGGTCACCGGAACACTCTGGGGTGTGACCTCCAAGCAGAGAGTCCCGCCCCAAACCTTCCTCGTGGCCCACCCACCCTAGGGTCCTGCCTCTGGCCTGCTGTGAGTCCCTGGACAACTCTCTCCCCTACTCTGAGCGCCCATTTCCTCATCTGTCAGGCGGGTTAATGAAGCTTCCCTCGAATGAAGTCATGGGTATGAAAGTGCTTTGTCAACTGCCAAGCCTTGCAGAAAAGAGAGGGCTGGTCCCAGCATCAGCAGTATGAGTAATTGCGCTCAGGGCCGGTGTTGCCAGCACGCCACCGGCTCCGTGGCCCATTCAGAAGGCCCGTGGTCTGTCCTTGGCCTCCCCCTGCCCCGGTTATTGGGGCTGGCTCACTCAAACCTCCTTGGCTGTAGGGCCTGGGCAAGAGGGACTCCCGGGGCTGGGGGAGGCCAGGCAGGGCCACAGCATGCCCCTGTCCCCGACCTCAGGTCTTCGAGGACTGATGATCGCAGTAATGATGGCCGCACTCATGTCATCGCTGACCTCCATCTTCAATAGCAGCAGCACGCTCTTCACCATGGACATCTGGAGGCGGCTGCGGCCCCGCGCTGGTGAGCGGGAGCTGCTGCTGGTAGGACGGTACGGTTGGCAGGTGCCAGGACCCCAGCCGTGTCACCAGCCTGTGAGGCCCCAGCAGAGGCGGGTTTTGAGGGATGAGTAGGAGTTTGCCAGCTGGAGAAAGGTGGATGCCAGGAAGGAGGAGAGAGAAGAGGCCAGAGTGTCCTGTCCATCTCATCTCCCACATGCTCTCCTGCCCACCCCTTCATGGTCACAGCCCTCCTTTGGGATGCACCTCTCACTCTGAGCCAGGTTTCCTCCATGGGGGCCAGGCCTCCCTTCCTCAACCATCCCAGAGACCTTTCTGTTTCTCCCAGATCTGACCCCTATCTCTCTTGATGGTTCCCAGCTGCCTCAAAGAGGGCCCCGAGCTGGTATCAAGACGGGCCACACTCCAGCTGCAACAGTCCCTCGGCCTCCATGGTCCCCACCAAACTCCTGCCCATTGTGTCCTGGCCCTGACTGTCCCCTCCTTATTCACCTCAATGACTCACCCCCACCTTTCTAGACTCTGCCTGTGTCTCCTCCTCCATGGAGTCCTCCTTGACGCCCTCAGCTGAGGAATGAGCCCCTTTCCCCTCGACTATTGCCAGATTCCTCCCACAGCACGCGTGGCCATCAGAGGTCCTACTGGTCTCCCTGACACCCCTCCCCCTGGGTCTGGCAGGGGCCATGCCCCTCCCCCTGCCCAGCCAGGCACCCAGGGGTCCTGTAGGGTGAACGCGGTCGTGATGCCGAGGACTGGTGTGTCTGCGTGTCTGTTCCTGTCTGTGAGGCCTTCTCCCGTCCCTCCAGCCCCACCCCTCCTGTCTCTGAGCCACGTGGTCCCCGCTTTGCTGGCCCAGGGGCCCGGCCTTCTGGTGTGCAGCCTGGCTGACACTGCATCCTCTGGCAGGAGCCCAGGGTGCCCGTCCTCGGGGTGGGGTCTCCCCCGGAGCTCCAGGAAGTCGTCTGGGTGATGTAAAGCAGCCAGGCTTCTGTCAGAGGGCCCTGTTGGGACACGCCAGAGGCGGGTGGTGTGAGCACATCTACAGGCTCACGGCCTCTCCCGGCTCCCGCCGCCCGCCATGCAGGGCACTTCTGCAGCAGTTCCCCAGGCACCAGGCCCCTCGACCACCTCTCCCTGCTTCCCATCCCCTCTTCGGCTGGCTGCCGTGCGGCCTGGGGGAGACCCTGCCCCTCTCTGGCCATGGTGTCTCCTAACCCCAGGAATCCTAGATCCGGCCCTAGATCGTAGCCCCTAGACCTGGCGACCTGGACACTAGGGCTCTAGGATCTGGATGCCCCACCTGCCGCCCCGCGTGTGCCTTGGCCCTCTGCTCTGGGACACTGCTGGCTCCTGTACCTGCCCAGTGGTCGTTGTATGTCCTGCTCACTTCTTCCCAGGCTCCTCAGAAGCAGGCTTCTTCCCTGCTCCCACCTGAAGCCAAAGCTCTGGCCTGGCCTTCCCTCTGTGCCACTCACGCACCAGGCCCCCGTGCCCTTGACCCTCCTTCCCACCTCTTCTGCCAAGTCAGGTCCAGCCCCCGCTCTCCCCCCTGCTCACCCCAGGCCCTGCCAGCCTGGAGTTCAGCAGGGCACAAGGCTGTGTGATGCCAGGCAGGTTGCTCAACCTCTTTGGGTCCCAGCTCTCTCAGCTGCTGGTTCAGAGGCATTGAGAGGGCCCAGTGCCGGACAGGACATCAGCTCTACCTCTCCTCCCTCTTGAAGCATTGGGATACCCTCAACACCGCCAGCCACTCAAACCCCTGTCAGCCTCATCCTCTCCAGCACACCACCACGGGAGCTATCTTTCCCGGGCCCCGTGGGGTGCAGGTCTTGGGTGGAGTGGAATGGCACGACCAGGCCTCGGTCAAGGAGAGATGGGGCTTGCAGAGAGAGGGCAACAGAACAGAGCCCGGGGACCGCGAGAGGAGGCCGCCGCGGACAGGGGCATGCCAGTGACCCTCAGGGCCCCGTGAGGCTGGGGAGCCATCCCAGGCTGGGGCGCAGTGGTGGCCCATCTTCAGGGCCTGCTCTCTGCTCCTCCAGGTCCTCACGCCCCACCCCTTGCTCTCTGTTGCCCTCCCTGCTCTCCCCCCTGTGTTCCCTGCATCCAGTCCACCAGTGGGGCCCACGGCTTCCCAGGCACCCTCAGCAGAGCTGGGCGGTGTGGGGGACTCAGCGAGATCTCAGGCCCCCCTTGAGGGACCCCTGACCACAGCCCAGGGAGATGCGGAGGGGACTGGCCATCCTGGTGGTGCGCAGGAGGGGCTGGCGTCACGGGCAGAAGGAACAGGCTCCGGGTTGAGGGGTTCCTGGCGGCAGCCGCTTCGAAAGAGGGCAAGGAGGCACAGCTGCAGAGCCCTGGCCCAGGCACAGACAGCCCGAGTGCGGAGTGCGGGGCAGGCCGGTGTTCATGGGGCCTGCCTGTGCCTTGGACGAGGGCAGCGCCCGCCTGCCTGCCAGGCTAGGGGTTAATTAGCCTTAATCAAGGTGCCACCTCCTTCCTCCACCCTCTCCCTCAGGCCTAGAAGGGAAGAAGGGGAGACTGGCAGGAAGAAGGGCGGGGGAGTACCCACCCAGCGGCACACACAGCTGCTGCCATCCCTGCCACCCGCCTGGGGTTCCAGGGAGTCTCAGAGTGAGGGGGGCTGACTGAGGTGAGGGGTCTGCAGCCAGGGAGGAGCAGATGGACACCCCGCCCAGCCTGGTCCCTGGAGCTGGGTCCCATGCCCCTTCAAGACTCTGGCAGTCCCTCCTCCTCCTGGAAGCCCTCCTAGATTGATGTTTCCTCTGAGCCCCCTCAGCCCAGCCCTGGGTGCAGGTGACAGGCTTTTCTGTTTTCTTTGCTGGACTCCGAATGCCGGGCGGGCACAAGGCATCCTCCCCCAGTCGAGACTCCTAGTGCAGTGCCCTGCGCCCAGGCAGGTACCTCACAGGTGGTTTGTTGAATGATCAAACGAAACTGTGGAGGGGCTCTCTCCCTAAGGGAGAGGCAGGCAGGAGCTGGGAGGACTGGATGCCATGTGGGCAGGGAGGAGGCTCATGGTGGCTCAGAAGGCTCGGGCTTCCCAGTAGAGGAGTGCAGGCTCTGACCCAAACATTCTCGGCCCGGCTTGGAACCTCACATCCTAGGGAGAGAGGTCGCCTTGGGGTGGGTGTGAGTCACCAGTAAAGGGCTGTGGGGGTGGGGATGTGTCAGCCAGAGGTCCCAGCTCCTGCGAGGACCAGGCAGCCTGTTCAAAGGACCACCAGCAAGTCATTCATGCTGCCGCTAAGTGATGAGTGAGCACCTACTGTATGCCAGGAGACGCAGCCGTGAACCCAAGCGATGGGGTCCTGCCCTCCTGGAGCTGGGACAGCAGGGGTCAGGTTGGAGAGCAAGTCTTAGTGACGGGGGAGAGTGGGGGGGCCGGGGGAGGGTCTCCCGGGATGACGACCGACCCCGCCCCCCTGCAGGCTGGTCGTCGTGGTGCTCATTGGCGTGAGTGTGGCCTGGATCCCTGTCCTGCAGGGCTCCAACAGCGGGCAACTCTTCATCTACATGCAGTCGGTGACCAGCTCCCTGGCTCCCCCGGTGACCGCAGTCTTCGTTCTGGGCGTCTTTTGGCGGCGTGCCAATGAGCAGGTGGGCGGCAGGGCCAGGGCGCAGAGTCGCGTGCTGTGGGGGATGGTCTTCCAGCCTCTCCCTGGGGATGTCCCGTGACTGGTTCAGATCTGCCCCTGCTGCCTGTGTGTGTGTGGGGCAGGGCTTGTACTTCCTTCTACGGCTCACACACCCTGCCTCCTTGCTCCTCAGGGGGCCTTTTGGGGCCTGATGGTGGGGCTGGTGGTGGGGGCCACAAGACTGGTTCTGGAGTTCCTGCACCCGGCCCCACCCTGCGGCGAGCCAGACATGCGGCCGGCCATCCTGGGCAGCATCCACTACCTGCACTTCGCGGTGGCCCTCTTTGCACTCAGTGGTGCCGTGGTGGTGGCCGGGAGCCTGCTGACCCCAGCCTCCCAGGGCGCACAGGTGAGCCTGCCCTGAATCCTGACCCTGACCCCAAACGGTTTCTCGTTCTGGTTCCATCCCCATCCCTGACCTTCTCTGACTCAAGAATTTTCTAGCCCTTGACCCCCTAACCCTGGCTGGCCCTGACCCCTGTCCCTTTTGAACTCACCTGCCACCTCTCCATCGCTGGCTCTTGATCCTGTCTGGGCCCACCCGCCGGCCCACACTTTCCCCACCCCCGCTCATTCCCTGCAGATTGAGAACCTTACCTGGTGGACCCTGGCTCAGGACCTGTGCTTGGGAGCCAAAGCAGGTCAGTGGGCAGCCCTAGATGCTCCCCTGTGCTCCCCACCCTGAGGCTGGGGCTGGAGGCAGGAGTGCCGGGTGTGGCCTGGCATCCCTCAGCGGTCCCTCCCCGTCTTCATCCCCTCCAGGTGAGGGCCGAACACCCCAGAGACACGCTTTCTGGGCCCGTGTCTGTGGCTTCAACGCCATCCTCCTCATGTGTGTCAACATCTTCTTCTACGCCTACTTTGCCTGATGCTGCCACCCTGGACGGGAAAGTGGGGGAGCCCCAAGCCCTCTGGTCTACCCCCTTTCCCTAACGGGGACACCCTTCTCACGTACACAGGCGGGTCAGTGACCAGGGACTGGCTGAGCCAGCAAAGCAGGAGCCCTGAAAAACTTGGGGGACATGGGAAAAAAGAATGTGACATTTCCAAAATAGCACCAAAGTAGTCATCCCTGGAGAGAAAATTCGATTTCAGGTGGATTTCCTTATACTGGTTTTACTGCTTTTTGTTTTGAGTACACAGACCCAGGTCAGGAACCGTGTAATTTGCCAGAGCTCGGGGCTCTAAGGGTCTTGGGCCAGCTCTGGGTGCAGGGACGGCTCCCCAAGCCTATGGCATGGGGCCACCCCCAAGAGCCTGAAGCCACTGCGAGGGGCTCCTCCCTCCCTCACACCTGCTCCCAAATGCCAGAGGGAGCCTCCTCTCCCTCTCTCTGTGCCCACCATCAGCCTGGCGTTCAAAGCCTTTGCAAGTCCCACCGCACTGTCCCGGCTCCCAGAGGTGCCCAGGCACGCTGCTCCGTATCCGCTGCTGTTCGCACATTCCGTCTAAGTGGCCTCTCCTCTTTTCTGGTACAGGCTGTGTCCCTACCGAGGGTGCTCGCCCCATTCTGGATCTCGTGGGGTCTCCCAGGTGGCTGGGCCCAGGGCTCGCCTCATTGTTCATCCGTCCAACAGGAGAGGAGCTACCGCCTCCACTTTCCCCTCTGCCCACCCTGTCCTCAGGGTCTCAGGGCTTCTAGCCCCTCTCCAAAGCGTCTGTGGTGGGGGCGGGGGTGCTGGATGTCGCAGGTGCAGCCTGAAGTCATGGGGCTGCGGAGGCATGGGTGTCCACCTGGAGTCCGTCCGGCAAGTCCAGCAGGTGTGCAGACGGAACCCCGGGGCTGAGCCGCTTCCCCAACAGCCTGGGCCTTCGGAAGGAGGGGCAGGCAGGCCGGAGCCCCAAGTCCTCTGGTGGGGGCTGTGCCTCTCCCGAGGCTGCCTGTGCTCCATTCTGGCGCCGGCCGGGTCTCTAAAACCCAGTCCTGGCCCCAACTTCCCTTCTGGCCTGCAGAACCCACCCCCCAAGCCCAGGGTTCCTCGGGTCGAGTCCCCGAGGGCGGAGCCTGGGAGTCCTCAGCCCTCCGGGAGGAAGGGGCCGTTGGCAGGTGGGTGGGGCCTCTGCAGACCCCGCCCGGGACGCCACGCAGCTGGCGGCCAATGGGAAGCAGCCGGGGGGGGGCGGCCCGGAAGCCCCCCTCGCGGCGTGGGCACGCAAGGCAGTCTGCGGTTCTGCGGCGCCAGGGCCGGCCCCACGTGTGCGCAGTCGCCCGGGGCACGAGGAGCCCGCGTTCGGTCCCAGGCCTTGCGCTGCGCCCCGTGCGGCCGGGCGGGGGCGTCCACGTCCTCTCCCTGGACCCCGGTTCCCGCGGAAGGGCCTGCCGGCGGGATCCCACCTGGAGCGGGTCACAGGTGCACGGGCTGCACGTAGCTCCGCGGGAAGAAGCCCACGCGCCCGCAGGACCGGCCCCGCCACCAGTGGGGGTCCGGGCGCTCCAGGACCTCGATGATGTCACCGCGGCGGAAGCTGAGCTGGGAGGGGTCCTGGGCCGAGAAGTCAAACTGGGCCTGGGCGAAGCCGGCCCCCGGCGGCTGCGAGGGGAGGAAGTGGTTAGTGCGGGCACCCTCGGAAGCCTGCAGAAAGGTCTCGGCCTTGAACTTGGCCGCTGCCTCCAAGTTCAGGTCGGGGACGGCGCCCCCCATGGGCCTCCTGGGGCACACGCTCCTGCATACCTGGGTTGCTGGCATCTACATAAAGCCACCCAGCTTTCCTGGTGGCCCATCTGGGACCACAGGGTCAGGGGACCTAAGTCCTAGTCCTGCTTCTCTGGGGTCTCGTTTCCCTGGCTCTGCAGCAGCCCTGGTGACTTTTGACACCAGACTGCAGAACCATAGAAATGGGTCAGGCTCAGTGGCTCAGCCTGTCATCCCAGCACTTTGGGAGGCCAAGGTGAGTGGATTGCCTGAGCCGATGGGTTCGAAACCCTCCGGGGCAACTTGGCGAGACCTCGTCTCTATGATAAATAAAAAATTAGTGGTAGTGCACGCCTGTAGTTCCAGCTACTTGGAAGGCCGAGGCAGAAGGATCACCAGAGCCCAGCAGGTTGACGCTGGGGAGGCTGCGAGTGTGCCATGGCACTCCAGCCTGGGCGATGGAGTGAGACTCCCACTCAAAAAAACAAAAAAAGAACCATAGAGATGGGCTTTAGAAGCTGTAAAGTGATGTACAACTAAGAGTAGTGTTCATTGCTATTGCCCTTGGTCAGACGTTGAGGAGAGGCCTGTCACCTTGAGCTGCTCTCATCTCTCAGGTCTGGGATCCAGTTCTGTTTATGCCCTGTAATGCTCTGTGTTTGACCTTGGGTCTATCCCTGCCCTGTGTGGGACTCAGTTTCCCCCTGCATGTGGCATCGACAGCACGTCTGCCTGGCGCCATGACAACTGCCCCCAGCACTGTGGCCCTGCCTGCCCCACCAGGATCTCAGCTCTGAGCCTGCAGAGTCTCCTCCAGGATGGCTGATAGGATCAGCCGAGAGGCTGCAATTAGTGGTTCTCTGTCCAGAAAGGAGGAGGCGGCTTCATGGATCCCAGGGGACTGAGCCAGCTCTAAAGTCACTCTACAGGGTGGGTGACCCAGGGCCCAGGCCAAAGTGAGGTGGTGGTGGGTGTAGGGGAGCCCTCGGTCACCCCCTGGCTCCCTCACCGTCTCCCAGGCAAGATTGGGGGCTGCTGGAAACAGGACAGGACTGGAGCGTCTCAGCAGCAGTGGGTCAGCCCCCTCCTCAGGCCTTGGCCGTGCCTTGCATACCCTTTACAGAGCCCAAGTTCAAGTGCCCCAGGGTCTTGACCTCCACCCCAGGCTTTACCAACAGCCCTTCCCACCCCCCCTTCAGATGAAAACAGCACATTGGGGATAATAGCCCTGTTGGCTGTTGTCCCCATCCTAATGAAAGAGCTGGCCCTTGGGGCCCCTTGATGAAAGGGCTGGCTGGCAAATTGCTGTTATTGTGAGGATGAGGGGTGGCCAGACCCCCCCGCACCCCGTGGCCAGCAAGGACCTCGCCCATGAGTGCCCACCCTGCCCCACACCCAAGGTCAGCTCTTCTGGCAGCAGAAACCGGACTGAGTCTCCTGGGCATGTGTCCTTGGATGAATCACAATGGGCGCAATGGGCACGAGGAGGCTCCCAGAGGATAGAGACCAGCTTGGTTCATGGTACCCAGTAGGTTCAGCAAGTGCTTGTACCTTCATTCATTCAACAAACATTGACTGAGCACCTACTGTGTTCCACACACTATTCTAGGAGCTGAAAACAAGCTAGACAGTTTGTCCCCATGGCATTTCTTTTTCCTTTTTCTTTTCTTTCTTTTCTTTTTGTTTTTTTGAGTCAAGGTCTCACTCTGTCACCCAGGCTGGAGTGCAGTTGCATGGTCATGGCTCACACAGCCTTGACCTCCTGGGCTCAGACGATCCTCCTGCCTCAGCCTCCCAAGTAGCTGTGACTACAAATGCCACCATCACACCTGGCTTAGTGTGTGTGTGTGTGTGTGAGATTTTTTTTTTTTTTTTTTTGGTAGAGATGAGGTCTTGTTATCTTGCCCAGCCTGGTCTCGAACTCCTGGGCTCAAGCAATCCTCCCACCTCAGATTCCCAAAGTGCTGGGATCAAAGGCATGAGCCACTGCACTTGGCCAGGAATTCCCAGTCTGTCCCTCCCTTTTCTTTCCTTCTCCTTTCCCACCCTGGCTTATCTCGCTGCAGCGACGCCCAGAACATGAATCCACAGCCTGGGCTGGACCCCCCCCCGCCCGCAACACCAGGCTGCTGGGGAAGGAAGGGAGGGCAGCCCTTCGCTGGGCACCGGCGTCAGCACCTCCCTGCTGCAGATGGCCGGGGACACCAGGCTCCTGACAGCTGCCCCACCCCCCTGCACCCCCATCCAGGCCCCCTACCTTGAGCAGGGGCTGCTCGTCACACAGGAAGATCTGCCGCTTCTTGGCGATGGTGGTGGTGCGGTAGAAGTCGACCAGCTCGTTGAGGGAGTTGAACTTCTCCTCCCACAGGAAGTACTTCCCCGAGGCCTCCCGCAGCACCTTGAAGTGCTGCACCTGGTCCCCGTAGCTAGGGAAGAGAACCCACGGCCACCTCAGACCATGGCTGTCCCAGCCTGGCACAGTCCCAGGAGCTCCCATCTCACACTGTCTGGGACCAGACCTTGAGTCTGAGGTGTTAAGATTCTATCCTGAGGACAAGAGGGAGCAATAGAAGGTTCTTGGGACTCAAGATCTGGCTCAGTGTGAGACCTGGAGTCAGAAAGGTACAAGTGGGGGAGACCCCCCCATCTGGACCCACAGAAGGTCTGGGGAGTCCCACCAGGCAGTAGAATATGGGGTTAAGGGTATGGGCTCTGGACCAGGCCATTCTTGCTGTGTGAGCTTAGGCAAGTCACTTAACTTCTCTGAACCTCCGTTTCCTCGTGGTGGTAACATCTCCCTGATGGAGGAGTGCACAGAAAATGCTGACTGTGGCTGGTTGGCAACATGAAACGATACCTCTGCAGGAGTGGTCATCAGAAAGCGTCTCCTTCATATCTCTTGAACAGCCACCTCAGCGGTTGCATTCTCCTCCCTCCCGGAACTCTCCAGTCCCCACAGTCCCTTGAAGGCGAGTCCTAAGATCGTCTTGACTCAGACCAAAGCCTCTGATCTGAGGAGCTCAGGCATGCTGGATGCCTCATGTCCTCCCCACTCCCAAGAACCTTCTGTTGCTCCCTATTGTCCTTAGGACAGAATCTTAACGCCTCAGACTCGAGATCTGGCTCAGACCACATGTCCAGCCTCATTTCCTTTCTACCCTATCTGGTACATCAATGAGCTTCCTTCCCTCAGTTCCTCGCCTTTGCCTGGCCTTCCAGCCCACTGCCACCAACTGATCCAAGGACCTTCCAGCCTGGCTGAGGAAACAGCCTGCTCTCCTAAACTGGACAGTGGGGCAGAGCCTGTCCCTCAGGGGCCGGGCAGAGGGACCTGCCCGGTGCCCCTTACACCATCATGCTGGAACAGGCCATGCAGGGCTGGAGCTGGAAGTGGTGCTGGTTTGGGTCGGGTCAGTGGCGGACACAACTACTTCGGGGTGCCAGGCTGGCCTAACAGCCCGGAGGAGCAAATCAGGCCCTTTGCACAGTGGGGAAACTGAGGCCCCGAGTGCAGCCGTGACCTGCCCAGAGAGCAAGAGAGGTCAGAGCTGGGGTCACATCTGAGCAACACAGGTAAAGTGTTGCTTAACACCCTCCCGATTGGTGGTTACCGAATAACAATACAATAATAATTATTCCAATTATGATATTAATAACGTCCCAGATCTCATCCTCCCTAGTCCAGTTCTACTCCACCATGTTGCCACGTGGGCTGGGACCCCCGGGAGGCACCCCCTCCTCTGTCCTCTGCCCAGCCAAACTGTAGCTGTCCTTCCCAGCCTTACATCCCAGCTGGCCTTTCTGGCCTCCGTGTCCTCCCCTTCTCACAGGAGAGGCAAGAGGCCTGGGACTCTAGAGGCTGCTGGACAAAGCCACCCTGGGCCCACCTGTCTGGGCCGGGGCTGTAGGGAGGACACACAGGAGGAAGCCAGTTCAGGAGGTGCGGGGGGGGGCACCCCGCTCAGGCGGCTGGTGGGGCTGAAAGCCGGGAAAGCCCAGGACCTGTGGGTGGCGTGAGACAAGGGGTGGGAGCACAGGGAAGTCATTGGGAGGGAGATAGCCCTCTGCCTCCTTAGCCAAAGGCCGTGGCTCACTGTGCTCCCATAAATGAGACCTGACTGCCGGTCCAGAGACTTGTGAACACGCGCACACACCTCCTGAGTTCTCAGTGAAAATCTGGTTAAACACTGTGGATGCAAGGCATTTGGACGCCAGGGTCTGCCTGCAGCCTGAGTTTCTTTAGGCCTATGGTTCTCCTGAATGAGACAGTGGCGTCCAGCATGTCTGTTGCCCAGACTTGAGGCTCTCGCTATCCCATCTCTGCCTGCGGTTCAGTCCACCTGTCAGCGCTGGAGCGGGCCTGCTGCTTTGTAGAAGGCTTAAGATTAAAAATTTAAGATTAAAAAAAGCTGGGCGCAGTGGCTCACGCCTGTCACCCCAACACTTTAGAAGGCCAAGGTGGTAGGATTGCTTGGGCCCAGGAGTTTGAGACCAGCCCAGGCAACAGAGCGAAACCTCGACTCTACAAATTAGCCAGGTATGGTGGCACGCACCTGTAGTCCCAGTTACTCAGGAGGTGGACGCAGGAGTATCATCTGAGCCCAGGAGGTCAAGGCTGCAGTGAGCCATGCCACTGCACTCCAGATTGGGCAACAGAGTGAGAACTTGACTCAAAAAAAAAATTATTTGTTCAAGTAAACACCCTCTGGCTTGTATGAGCAGTAGAGCAAAGTGGGACTCTCCCTCCCCAGCCAGAGTCAAGGGGTCCAAGCCACAGAGGACCTCTCTTTCCACTTCTAAACACACCTCTAGATCTTTGCACACACTACTTCCTCCTCCAATTGGATGGAGTGTGTCTCAAACTCCTACTCATGCCTCAAGGCCCAGGTAAAACGGTCCCCATTCAGAGTCAAGGGCCTCGTTGGGTCCCTCAGCCTCTCGTACAGCCTTCTGGTAACTCACTGCTCCTAATGACTTGCACACTAGACACCAGGAAGCAGGGAGGCAGGAGCAGACCCTGAGGGTCCAGTCTAGCTGGGACTCCGGGCTTGCCCAAGCCTGATGTTCTTATCTGGATGCTTTGTCCTTGAAAGCTTCTTCGCTAGCTCTGGGCTGGGACTGCAGCCCGCCAAGTGTCCTGACCCTGAAACGGAGGCTCTGGTGGCAAGCCTGACATGCTGTGTCCAGCTCTCAGGGCAGCTCAGTAAAGGAGCCGGCTCTCCCCACAAGGATAGAGGCTCTAGACCAGGAGGAGCGACGGTCCCCAAACCCGAGACACAGCTGCTCGCGTGCTGTCAGCGGCCCTTCCTCCCAATGACTCAGCCGCTCATGCCGCCGGCTGTGGGACGTGTGTGCCTGTATGCTGGCGATGCAGAGAGCGTGCAGGCAGATGGGTGTCTCCCGCCCTGTCTGGCCTGCTGCAGCCCTCTGGAGCCTTCCCAGGGGCAGCCCACAGTTCCTCAGTGCTGCGCTCTGACAAGCTCCAGGGTTTCTGGACTTTGGACACACTGCACAGGGAGGAGTGAGGGTGATCCTCGGCAGGACAAGCAAGAAGCTGGGGCACAAGGATCCCAGTGGCTTGGTGTCTGGGCTCCCGGTGGGTGCAGAGGCAGAAAACACTGCCTCCTTGCCCACCCTGAGGAGGAGTTTGGGGCCCAGGTGGCCCTGCTTCTCCGGGTGAGGGGACAGAAAGGGTGTGGCAACTTTGAAAAATAATTCAAGCGGGGCTCAGTGGCTCAGCCTGTAATCCCGCGCTTTGGGAGGCTGAGGTGAGTGGATTGCCTGAGCCCCCGGGGTTTGAGACCGGCCTGGGTAACTTGGCGAGACCTCATCTCTACAATAAATTTAAAAAATCAGCCGGGCGTGGTAGCGCGCACCTGTAGTTCCGGCTGCTTGGAAGGCTGAGGCGGAAGGATCGCCGGAGCCCAGCAGGTCGAGGCTGCGGTGGCAGGGAGCGGCCACTGCACTCCAGTCTGGGTGACTGAGTGAGACTCCAACTCAAAAAAAATAAAATAAAAAGAAAGAAAAGAAAAATAATTCAATCCCAAACGACTACAGCTTTGAATATTTTGGCATCTGAAGGTCATCTTCAGATACCTGGACAGTTATCTAGAACAAAGTATTCTCTGATCATATAGGAGGGTCAGGGAGTGGAGAACAGATGAGATAAGGAAAAGGGAACAAGGGATCCAGGATTTCCAGAACATTCCAGCTGGGAATTAGAGAACTCTCAAATCCGGGATACCAGCCTGTACCAGCCCCTACCTGTGTGTGGCATGCAGTGGGTGCTCAGGAGATGGCAGGGCTTGTCCCTTCCTTTGTCTCACCTGGCCCAAATGTCCTGTCTTACAGCAGGGATGGGGGGTGGGAGAGGGGAGACAGTCCAGGGCCACGAGGGCTGCTGTTTGCAGAGCTGCTGTGCCGTGTGCGGCCCTGGTGGCTGAGTTGGCCCCTGTCTGAGGCTGGGCAGGGCTGTCTTCCATCTCAGGGGCCCAGCGCTTAGCCTCGGGGCAGCCAGTCTCTCTCACAGCGGGCCTGTTTCCCAGGCGTGGCCAGCCCCCCCCCCCATGTCCTCACCGGGAATAACGTGCCTTCCTGCTGCCTGGTCTTGGCCTTAGACATCCTTCAAGACCCAGGTGGAGCCCCGAGGCATCTGAGAAGTCCCCAGACCAGGGGCTGCCCTCTGGGACCTCTTTAGACCTCCACCCACCCCCAGGCCTGAGGGAGCTTCAGGGCCCAGACGACTCCTGACCCGGAGGGCTGGATCAAATGCAGACAGCCCTGCTGGGGGAGCCCCCCAGAGCCAGAGGAGTGAGGGGGGTCGGCAGGGAGTCTGAAGCAGAGTCTGACCCTGGGGTTGGTGAGAGGAGGAAGATGCTGGGGCCGGTCACTCCAGTGGGCAGTGCCTGGGGGACAAGAGGGAGTCTGCATCATCCTGGATGTGCGCCGCTGGCACGCCGGGGTGTGTGTGTGTGTGTGTGTGTCTCTTCCGCTCTGGGGAGGGGCTGTACGTGTGTATCTCTTGCTCAGCAGTCACAGGTGTCTTTGTCTCTGTGTGTGAGCCCCCAACCTACCCACCCATGGGGATGAGGAGCTGGGCCGGTCCCTAGGCTGTCAGAAAAGCCCCAGGGACCAGGACAGGCCTGATGCAGGCAGCAGCCAGTCCTGCCCAGCGGGTTTTTCTGGCCTGGTGGTGGCAGCAGCAGCAAAGGTGACAGTGGCAGCCCAGGGAGGAAAAACAAGGCTGGGGTGGGGGCAGGAGCCCCAGGACACCCCCACTCCCATCACCCCGGCCAGGGCCTGGACCCACTTGGACAGAGGCCTGGGCTCTGACTGCCAGGTATGGCCCCTTTCTGGCCTCGCTTTGCGCATCTGCAAAAGGGGAGGGGAGGAATAATAAGTGGTCCTGCCTCAGACAGGAAGGAACATCGGGCTGACCTTGGGAGGGGGTGGGGCACAGTCCACGGAGACAGACTCCTGCTGGGCCTTTGAATCTCAGGGAAGGCGGCTGGAAGTCAGACAGGTCTGTCGGGACACAGAGGGGTCATGGGCACCAGCTCTGTTCTCCCTGCTGTGAAACCTCAGAGCCCTTACCCGCAGACAGGCCTTCTGGGGCCTTCTACTTCCCCATGTTTGTCTGCAGTCAGTCCCTCTTAAAATCACACTCTAAGCCGGGCTCGGTGGCTCAGCCTGTAATCCCACGCTTTGGGAGGCTGAGGTGAGTGGATTGCCTGAGCCCGCGGGTTCGCGACCTGCCTGGGCAACCTGGCGAGACCTCATCTCTACTATAAATCAAAAAATCAGCCGAGCGTGGTAGCGCATGCCTGTAGTTCCAGCTACTCGGAAGGCTGAGGCGGAAGGATCGCCGGAGCCCAGCAGGTCGAGGCTGCGGTGGCCGAGAGCGGCCAGTGCACTCCAGTCTGGGCGACAGAGTGAGACTCCAACTCAAAAAAAAAAAATCACACACTACTCCTTCCCTGCTTCATTTCCTCCAAAGTCTCGATCTAAGAGCGTATATAATTTACAAACCGTGGACTGTCTGTCACACAGTATAATGCAAGCGCCTCAAGGACAGAGAGCTTTGTCACATTTTGCTGGCGGCTGAGTCCTTAGCCCCCAGGACAGGCTGCTGGGCACACAGGAGGTGCTTGGTGACCAGGCAGAGTGCACACTACCTGGAAAGGAAGCTCACACCTCACTTGGGGACAATCTGCCATTCATGGCAGAAGAGCCCATTGTCACCTGGATAGGAGTGTGGGGCAAAAGTGAGGCCGCCCAGGCCTTGCACGCCAGCCTTGGTCCCTGGTCCGCGGGCCACCAGCTCAGACATGCTCCCTGGAGGCGGAGGGGTACGACAGCCCTTTGTAAACTCATAAAGGGCAGCTAGCTATGGCCACTGTCATTCTGTGTGGCAGCACGAGGCCCATAAACTCCACCTCTGACAGCTTTATGGGGCTTGGCATGGGTGTGCAGGAGGTGCCACGCGCAGTGGGGTCAGAGTTCCCTAGTGCCAAGCCAGCGAGGGCAGAAGAGCTCTTACACACGAATCTGCCAAGCCAGCAGCTTCCTAGATGGCCATTGGGTCACTGGGACTCACAGCATTTGGGCTCCCTGCCCCCGTGTCGCTGCCTCTTGTCTCACAGCCCTGGATTCATGGGCAGGGGGAAAGGGTAGCCTTCTGAGCCAGGAGGGGCTCCCTAACCCCCCCCAAGCATATTACAGAGTCCTGGGGGGGGGTGTCATATGATCATTACTATAACCGAAATATTTTTAGTTGGAGTCTCACTCCGTCGCCCAGGCTGGAGTGCAGTGGCATGCTCATGGCCACCCCAGCGTCGACCTGCTGGGCTCTGGCCATCCTTCCACCTCAGCCTTCCAAGCAGTCGGCACCACAAGTGCGCGCTACCATGCCCAGCTAATTTTGTTATTTCATTGTAGAGACGCAGTCTCACCATGTTACCCAGCTGGTCTTGAACCCGCAGACTCAGGCTATCCTCTAGCCTCGGCCTCCCAAAGGGCTGGGATTACAGGCTTGAGCCACGGCACCCGGCCAACGACCATCTTAATAGAAGAGGAAACAGGCTCAGAGGGTATACAGCTTGCCCAGGATTATACAGCTAATAGGTGACAGAGTTGAGACTGCTGCCGAAAGCCCCGTACTCGGCTACATGCCCCATCTGAGTCTCAGTGTCGTACTCTGACCCCTGCCCGGTGGTTGTCCAAGGACCGCGGGAAGGTTCCAGGACACACAGTGGACCAGAAGCTCTGGCTCCGTCTGCGTGAAACCAAGGGTGAAGACGCCACCTGATGGTGCTTTGCGCAAACCACAGCCAACCGAGCCCAGGAAGCACCTGCTGGTTCTGACCTTAGGGCTTTGGCCAGGATGCCTCGGGGCAGGGGTTGGGGGGTTGGTCCCAGGATTTCCTCTGAGGGACACTTCCAGATTCCTTCCCAGGAAACACTGGTTCTGGCTTCCCTGCTCAAGAACTGCTCCCTAGTGCTGTCCATCTCCCCTCCTGGCCACAGAACTTGTTATCCAAGCACACCCCTAGCTGTCCCAGCTCTGAGTCTTTGTACATGCTGTTCCCTGTGCCAGGCGTAGCCTCTCCTCTCCCTATGGATCCAACTCCTACTCAGGCTTCGGAGCCCAGATCAGGTGTCACTCCTCCCTACTACTTTCACCATATGAAATGTGTCCACTGTCACTGAATTTCGTGCTATTCGTTTGCTCATCAGAGACCCCGGGGCCAGGCTGTGTCTCTTTCCCGGTCACACTCCTCGGGTTTGACGCCTGTGCAGCCGCGTGGTTCCCACACAGGGGATGCTCAACAGATGTGCGAAGAACGAACTCCCGAGTGCGCGTCCGCAGGCGGAGGCCGCACTTACAGAGAGACGCCAGGAGAAGGCAGTAGCCGAGGCGCGGAGGGTGGAAGCCGCGGCAGCTGGGTTTGCTAGCAGAGCGGGAAGAAGGAAGGTGGGGCGGGGCGGGGGAGGACGGGGAGGGGGGAGGAGGAGTCGTTAGCAGAGCAGGAAGGGGAGGGGGCTGAGCGAGCCAGCCCCTCCACCTCAGCTCGGGGTCCAGATGTTGCTCGAGTCGCGAGCGCCCCGGCTCTGCCGGCCACCTTGGGCTTTGGGGCTCTTCCCAGGGGCCACTCAAAGCCCGACCAGCCCGCCTGGCGGGCGCCGCTCCCTGCTGACCAGGCCCCCGCACGGCCGCTTGGAAAACTGCCACTTCCTGCCTCCGAGGACGCAGCAACCCCCCAGGGAGCCTGGTGGGGAGCGGGGGCGGGGAGGATGGAGGGCTGCGGAGGTGGGGGTGAGCAGCAGGACGCCCGTCCAGATGCCCACACCGTCCTGGGGAGGGTGGGCTGGTCAGGGCCAAGAACTCCCACCGGAACTCCCGGGGCCCCTATGCACTGTCCCTGCACGCCCACTGTGCTCCCATTTTTACGGTGGGGAGTAGAGGCTCGGAGGGGGCAACAGCCATTCCTGCCCCCGAGGGTAGCCAGGCTGCTCCCGGGAGCAGCCGGGAAAAGGGAAGGGGACAAAGCCACGGCTGGTGACAGAGCTAGGAGGCGTGGGGGGCTGTGACCTCTCGCGACCTTGGATCTGCCCCCACAGCCGCCATCCCGGCCCCAGAGGCCCCGCCCTTTGCCAGCGCCTCCAGGCCCCGGGGTGGGAGGGGTGAGCTCACTACCTGCAGGACCCGCAGGGGCCAGCCCGCTCGGCGCGGACGAGCCACGGGGCCCGACCCAGCCCGGAAGGCGCCGAGCGGGCGTCTTTTCCAGCAAACGCAGCCCCGGCGCGGCCAGGCGGGGCGAGGATGACACACAGGCCCCCGTCCCCGCCTTGCTTCCTTTGCTTCTTTGGGGACCCCGGCGCCCCGTCCCACTTGCGTCTGCGCACCAGCCCCCGCGCCCACCCTCGAGGCGGCCCGGTGCGTGTCCGTGCTCTGGAGGGTCGTGGAGCCCGGGCTGCGACCACGTGCGCGCCCGCCGGCGGGGGCTGCGCCTACGGAGGGGCGCCAGGAGAGGGCGGCGCCGAGGCGGGGCTGGCGGAAGTCGAGGCCGCGGGGGTCACTGGCAGAGCGGGAAGGGGAGGGGTCGGGGAGGGCGGCGACGGACGCTCCCCGGCCACCTGCCCTTCCTTGGTCCCTGGCCCCGCAGCTTTGCCGCCCCGGTGCCCAGAGACGCCCCCTCCGTGCTGGGCGGGGCTCTGCCCGCAGCAGCCCGGAGAGCTGGGATTGCTGGCGGCCCACGCACGTGCGTGCCGCCCCGGCCCGGCCCCGGCTGCTCGTCACCGCTTCGTCGCCCCCCTCCCCAGTCCCAGAGGCCACCGCCGCCTGCCCGGCTCCTCACGGCTGCCAAAGGGAGCTGCTAAAAAACGGAGTCTGGGCCGGGCTGGGGGCCCAACCTGTCACCCGGCACTTCGGGAGGCCGAGGCGAGTGGAATGCCTGAGCCCGCGGGTTCGAGACCAGCCTGGGCAACTTGGCGAGACGTCGTCTCTACAGTAAAATAAAAATTCAAAAAATTAGTTGAGCGTGGTAGCGCGTGCCTGTAGTTCCGGCTACTTGGAAGGCTGAGGTGGAAGGATCGCTGGAGCCCAGCAGGTTGACGCTGGGGCGGCCATGAGCGTGTCACTGCACTCCAGCCTGGACGGCTGAGTGAGACTCCTACTCCGAAAAAAGCAAATGGAGTTTGATCACGCCTCTCCCCTGCTCAAGACCCTGCATGGCTTCCTGTGGCTCTGAGAGAAACCCAGCCTCTTTGGCAGGCTGTCTGTGGTCCCTGCATGTAAGTTTGCAGCGCCCACGCCCTGTCCCTTGCTAGCTCTGCTCTAGCCAGGTGCCTCCTCAAGGTTCCTATATGTCCCAAGCACATTCCTACCTCAGGGCCTTTGCAACTGCTGTTCCCTCTGCCTGGAGGTCTCTTCGCAGGTCCGCATTGCAGGGACCTGGGCAGCCTCCACCTCCTAGTTCAGATTTTTTGCTCAAATGCCACCCCCTTAGAGAGGCCTTCCCTAACTGCTTTTGTTCACTGTGTTTTGTTGGCTGTCTCCTTCACTAAACCCTAAACCCATAAGGCAGCAACTTTGTTTTTGTGGATAATGTTTCCCCATCCCCTGGAGTAGCCTGGCCTATGGCACATAGCACAATAAGCATTCTTGAATGCCAGGTGCGGTGTCTGATACCTGTAATCCCAGCACTTTGGAGGGCAGAGGTGAGAGGACCGCCTGAGCCCAGGGGTTCAAGACCAGCCGGGGCAACTTGGCAACACCTCGTCTCCACAATAAATAAAATGATCTGGGCGTGGCAGTGCATGCTCATAGTTCTAGCTACTTGGGAGGCTGAGGCAGAAGGATCACTTGAGCCCAGCAGGTCCAAGCTGCAGTAACTGTGAGCGTGCAACTGTATTTCAGCCTGGGCGACAGAGTGAGACTCTGACTAAAAAAAAAAAATTCCTTGCATTCATGTATCTGGATCTCATTCTTCTGGGCACTGAGAGTAGGAAGGACAGATTAGCCAGGGTCCTAGCCCCATCACCTCCACTCACATTCCCGCTGCCACCTTCTAGCCTGGGTCACCCCAGCTGTGGCTTTTGGGACTGGGTTCCGTGCTGCCCAGAGTCGGCCGCACCATGGCTGAGGGGCCGCCCTATGACAACGCCAGGTGTTCCCCATCACGACCACCCTGCCCCAGTGCCAGGTGCTATTCTAATGGCTTTAAATATACCAACTCATTTATTCCTCGTGACAGATTGTTTTACGTGTGAGGAAACAGGCACAGAGAAGTTAAGTGACTTGCCCAAGATCACGCAGCCAGGAAGTGGCAGAGCCAGAATTCGAACCCAGGCAGCCTGGCCTCAGGGTCGATCCTCTCAACTTCACCACCATCAAGTGGGACCACGTCCAGAGCACATCCCAGACACCTGCCCCGGGCACTTCAGTGCACTCCCACCCCCAGTCTGTCACCACATCGCCAGCGACCATGCCATTCTTTCCTAAAGAATCTTGGTGGCTTCCTCCTGCTCACCGAGTATGGCCTGGACCCTTCGGCCTGGCATTTGAGGCTCTGCACGGCTGGCCTGAGCCTGCTTTCTCAACACTTCCCCACTGTTCTGGGCTACACTCTGGGGTGCCAGACTGCCTCTGCTCGGGCCGCTGTTCCTACAGGAGTGCTGTCCCTCTGTGAACCCATCCAGGCCCCAAGGCTCCGCCAGACACTGCCTCCACGCCCACCCTCCTCCCCACATCCCCAAGGGCCAGAGCTCACTTCACGGAGATGGAGAACTCCCCAGGAGAGCTCTCGCTCTCCCGGATGAGGAAGGCTCCCAGATGGTTCCGCTTCATCAGAATCTCTTCGGCCAGCTGCCGGGAAATCCTGCCCGAGTACCACCTGTGGAGAGAGGGCGCCAGTGAGGGCAGCGGGGAGACCAGGTTCTCAAACTCCTGTGCGCCAAGCCCTCCAAGTCGCTGATCCACATAGCAGTCCTGAGACATGGGACACATAATTGCCTCCATTTCACAGATGGACAAACAGAGGCACAGAGAGGCAATGCAATGAGCCCAAGGTCACACAGCTGAGGCACGCAGGAGTCGGAACACAATCTCAGTGTTTGGGCCTCACCCACCCAGCCTGAGCTGAGCCCAGCTTATGCTACCATACCAGCAAGCACATATCTTTATGAAAACAGAAAAATTATTCTCCAGTGAGCCACAACCCGGTCAACCTCAGCCTAACTTTGTTTTAGATGGTAGATTCTTTTTTTTGAGTTGGAGTCTCACTCCTTCACCCAGCCTGGAGTGCAGTGGCAAGCACGCTCATGGCCACTCCAGCGTCGATCTTCTGGGCTCCAGTGATCCTTCCACCTCAGCCTTCCGAGTAGCGGGATTTACAGACATGTGCTACCATGTCCAGCTATTTTTTAAAATTTTATTGTAGAGACAAGGTCGCACCAAGTTGCCCGGGCTGGTCTTGAACCAACCAGGGGCTCGGGCAATCCACTCGCCTCGGCCTCCCAAAGTGCTCGGATTACAGGCTGAGCTACCGAGCATGGCCGGTAGATTCTTAAAAGTCAAAAAATAAGCCAGATGCAGTGGTGTGCACATGTAGTCCCAGCTACTCGGGAGGCTGAGGCAGGAGGATCACTTGCAGCCAGGGGTTTGAGATCAGTCTGGGCAACATAGCAAGACTCCATGTCTTTAAAGAAAGGTTTTTTTTTAAAGTAAAAAAACCCAAAAGACAAAAATAATAATGGCTTCAATCTGGTGAGGAAATATGCCTCACTGTACCCATTCCACAGATGCACAGATTCAGGCCACCTGGACTTTTTCACAGGTACAAGTTCTTTTTCCTGCTGATCAAACAGAACTGGGTATACAGAAGGTGGCTGGTAAGTGCTTAGACTCTTGCAGGATCCCCAGGGTCTGAGGGTAACAGGTGGGATCTTCTTTTCCAGTCCTGCTCATCTCGCTGTGTGGCTCCAGGCAGCCCCTGGCCTCTTCGGGCCTTAGCCGTTACCACAGACTGGCTGCTTGTACCCTCCACCCCCGACCCCCAGGATTCGTGTACTGAGACCGAATCCCCAAAGCAATATGGTTTAGAGGAAGAGCCCTTGAGAGATGGTTAAGAGCCTTCGTGAGTGGGCTTCATGCCCTCATGAGAGAGCCCACCTGCTCTCCTACCATATAAGGACACAGCTAAAGGACACAGCCGTCTGTGGGCCAGGAAGCGGCCCTCGCCAGGCCGCGAATCTGCCGGCACCTTGATCTTGGACTTCCAGGCTCCACAACTGTGGGCAATCCATGTCTGCTGTTCCTCAGCCACCCAGACTGTGGCACTCCATCACAGCAGCCTGCATGAACAGACACACCCAAAGTCGGAGGAGCTGGGTGGCCTCTGACTGGCATCCGGCTCAAGTATTTTAGCTCAGCTTTGACTCTGCCCCCTTGATTGTTCAGATGGGGAAACTGAGACCCAGAGCAGCCGGCGAGCTCGTGGTGGGAGCATGACAGACCCAGGGCACGGCCTGGAGCCTCAGTTTCCCTGAAACGTTTCTCTCCCTTCCTTCTGTAGACGCTTCCTGAGTCAGAACGTGGCACAGGTGGTGGGTGGGACGTTTCCTGTCATCTCAAGATGCTGAAGAGCCCTCGGAAGCAGAACAGAGAGCACGAGGGGCCGCGGCAGATGCTGCTGGGGTCCCGCCGGTGTGCCCACTCTCACCTCTGCAGCACGAAGGTTAAGAGACACAGACCCAGGGGTTCTCTCCCAGGGATCTGGTTACAAATATACTTGGCCCGTGTGCATGGTGGGTCGTGGCTGGAGCATCCCCAGGTGGTGACGGAGGGAAGCAGGTGGGAAGACACCCCAGCATTCCCCCCAGCAACACGCCTGCTGGCTCTCTCCCGTCCCTGTCCGCGTCCCCACTGCGAAACAAGTTCCGTGTCCTCACGTCCATGTCTCAGGGAGGCAAGCCCACACCCCCAGACGTGAGGCTCCAGACCCCCACTGCAGCACCCAGGCTGACGGGGACCCTCGACCCACTTCATGGCAGGTGTCTCCAGAGAGGGGCACGGGAAAGGGAGCTGTCGGGCCTAGGCGCTCAGGGCAGCCAACTGGAGAGTTTGGCCCGGGTCCCCCGAGGCCTGGAGACCTGGAGACAGGTGCACGGCCCGCCTAGGCAAGTCTCAAGGCCAGAGGGGTCAGGGTTGCCAGGAAGGAAGGGAGTTGTCGTGAGCCCCTCCTCCAGGAGGCCCCCAGCTCCATCCTGCTGGAGTCGAGCCCAGTAGGGCCCTTGGTGGGAGTTTCCTGAGGGGCCAGGTACCTTCAGAGAACCCACAGGAGGCATCAGCGTGTGGGTGGCCGTTGCCTTCAGAGGGCGTCGAAACCGCACCCTCCGAGGGGAACCCCCTGCCAGCCCCACCCCCACCACGGGCTGCTTGAAGGACGCCCCCAGGGTCTGGCTCCTTCCCCCACGCTAGTGTCACCCGATCCGCTCTCATCGTCCCCATTTTACTGATGTGGAAACTGAGGGCCAGAAAGTGGAAGAGAAGTCCCCCACCCCACGGCTGCTCACCCTTCCGGCCTGCCAAGCCCAGGGCCCACCCACCCCTCTGCAGTCCGTCTCCACATCTCGCCAGCTGTCTGGCCCTGGACAAGTCACTCAGCCTCTCCCTGCTTCAGTCTCTTATCTGAAGGGTGGTGGTGATGGGACTCACCTCCCAGGGCCCCTGGAGAACAGAGGAGCCGCTGCCGCGGATGTTGGCGGCTCCTCCCACCCATCCGCCCATGAGGCTTGTCTTCTGCGCTCCCTCGCAGACTTCTACTTTAACTTCCAAGCCCAGTGGGCCATGCCCTTCCTCTAGGAAGCCCCCGCCCCACCCAACCACACGAGGCCCTTGCGTGATGAGGCTGGCTCTGGGAGTACTGGGTCTGCACCATGCCCCTCCCAGGGGACCTGGGGGCAGGCAGGGAAGAGATGAGCACTCAGGAAGGAGTGGGCGGGCCCAGGCCGCACCTTCTGGGGCCCCAGCCCTCCCCTCACCCCCCCCCCCCCCCCCCCGCATCCTGGGCTTGTCTGGGCTGAGGCAGGGGTGGAGCTGGAGTTTCCCCAGGCTCTTTTGGGACCAGGGCAGGTGCTGAGGTTAACCGAGAACACACCTGGGGGCCGCCTCGGGCAGGTTGGTCAGGGGCTGACCGCAACCCCTGCCCTGTCCCGGATACAAGTGGCCGGAGCTGACCCTGGGGGCCTCAGGCTGGAACCTCCATGGCACGGCCACGCATCAGGGCGCCCCTCCAGCCCATCGCCTGTCTCTGTGTCTCACTGAGTCCCTGGCTCACCCTCGCACCTCTGTGGCTCCCCACTGCCCTGGGCCTTGGCCTTGCCTTGACCTGGAAACCGCCTGTCAAGGCCAGAAGGCTGACAGCGCCGGACCTTCCGTCACCTCTTCTCCCCAGCAGCTGTCAGCCTTCTGGCCTTGACAGGCGTTTCCTTCACCTGAAGGCCACCACCACAGGCCAGCCCTCAGAGGCTGTGCCCCTGCCCCGCCCCCCCTGCCCCCCCCCTGTGGCCTCAGGCCCGTCTGCCGGGAGGTTGGCCTACAGACGCCTGAGGGCCTGGCCCTGGTCTGTGGCCCTGGGTTGGACTCTCTCCATTTCTCTCCCCCGTGACACACCCCTTCCCTCTTCATGAACAGAAAGGCTGAAGACCAGAGAGGGCAGAAACCTGCCCAGTGTCACACAGCCACGAGGGACATCGCAGGACCTAGAACCCAGGCCCAGCCCAGGAGGCCGCAGCCTCTGTGGGGGAGGCTGGGAGTGCCTGGAGCCCAGGCAGCGCCACTGGGGACCTGGGTAGGACAGGAAGTCGGAGGTGGTGGCAGCTTTGACACTAACTCAGAGAGAGAGAAAGAGGAAATACCCCCCAAGCCCCACCCTGGCTCTGCACCACCTTCCCCTTCCACCTGCAGCCACACACATCTTGGCTCCCAATCTGTCTCTCCAGCCTACCTGGCCCCGTCACCTGTCTCCATATCTGACCAAGTCCCTTCCCGACCCTGATACCTCCATGGCTCCCTACTACCTTTAGCCTGGCATGTGGACCTCCTGCTAGCCCCGCACGCCACCGGTTTTCCTCTGCTCATCCTGACCCTTTCCCAGGAACGCCTTTCTCTTTTCTACTTAAGCAACTGCCACACATCCTTCAAAACCTCACTTGACCAGGCATGGTGACTGACACCTGTAATGCCAGCACTTCAGGAGGCAGAGGTGAGAGAACTGCCTGAGGTCAAGGGTTCGAGACCAGGCTGAGCAACTTGGTGAGACCTCATCTCTACAGTAAATCAAAAAATTAGCCAGATGCGCTGGCATGTGGCTAGGGTTCCAGCTACTTGGAAGGCTAAGGCAGAAGAATCACCCGAGCCCAGCAGGTCAAGGCTGAGGTGGCCGTGAGTGTGCCACTGTACTCCAGCCTGGGCAAGGAATAAGACTGTCAAAAAAAGGAAAAAAAGCAGCCGGGCTCGGTGGCTCAGCCTGTAATCCCGCGCCTTTGGGAGGCTGAGGTGAGTGGATTGCCTGAGCCCGCGGGTTCGAGACCCGCCTGGGCAGCGAGACCTCATCTCTACAATAAATCAAAAAATCAGCCGGGCGTGGTAGCGCAGGCCTGTAATTCCGGCTACTCGGAAGGCTGAGGCGGAAGGATTGCTGGAACCCAGCAGGTCGAGGCTGCGGTGGCTGGCAGCGGCCACTGCACTCCAGTCTGGGCGACAGAGTGAGACTCCAACTCAAAAAAAAAGGAAAAAAAGCAAAGCTCACTCATTGCCACCTCTTCCAAGAAACCTTCTCTAGTTAATCCCTATAATGCTGACTCTTCTTATGTGGTATTTTCTTTGTCCTCTCTCTTTTACAGAACATGGCTGCTCTGACCCCCTGTGTCTCCAGCATCACCTGGGCCCCCTGAAGCCCTGGCGAGTGTTTGATGAATGACTAAGTGACTGTATCTTCGGGCTGCCTCAGCTGTCACTTAAAGTATCTCCAGCTGGTTTCGTGTAGATTTCTTGTTCTGTTCTATGCCCCAGCCATTCTCAGAGTAGCAGTGTTTGATGTCACCTGCTGACCCAACCTGGGACCTCCCTAGGCTAGCAGGTCCCAGGGCCCAGGATACCTGGGTCCTAGGGTACCTGGGCCCCAGACATAGCTCCTGTCCCACCCTGGTCCTGGACTCTGTCAATGGCCAATTCCCTTCCACGTGCCCAAGGCAGGGCCCATAGGGTCTGCTTCCTGCTGTGCCCCCCACCCCTGCATCACTCCCTTCGCTCCCCACCCCCTCTCAGGGCTGAGCCAGCCTCAGAGAAGGTTCTAGAATCCTCCAGGTGGAGCAGATGGAGTCTTTGCCTTCCTTGGGTTACAGATGGGGAAACTGAGGAACAGAGCGAGCAGGGACCTGCCTGAGGCCACGGCAGCCAGTGGACTGACCAGCTGAGGGCCCAGGGCCCGGCCTGACTCTGCCACCACTTTGGGCAAGTCCTCACATCTCAGTCTCCAGTCCCTCTCAGAGTGGTGGCTTCTTGTAGCCTGGAGCCCCCAGACAGAAGGACGGAGCCCCAGGAGTGAGGGAGTCCCGGGCCTAGGAGAAACACCGTGTCCTGGGCCTCCACAGGTTGCTCAATTCAGCCTGGGTCAGGCCAGGTGGGGACACACAGCCGCGGGGGTAGGGCGGGGGGTAACAGCCACTCACGGGTGGGGCTTGACCCGGATGTAGTTCTTGGGAATAAACCCCTCGGCACCTCGGAGCTCCGCCTTGTACCAGTTCTGGTCATCTTCCATGTTCAGGATCTGTGGGCAGGAGACACACGGCCACTCAGTCACTGAGAAGGGATGACTGTCACCTGCTGAGATCCCGCTGCATGCCAGGATCAGGGGGCTCACTGGCACCACTCCTGTGCTCATTCACAGAGGAGGGCTGGGGACCCCCAGGTTGGGGACCTGCCCAAGATCACAAGGGCTGAGTTAGGACCAGCCATCTGATTCCACAGTCCTGCCCGTGCCTGGCTCCAGGACAGCCTGTCCTCAGGAGGTTCACAGCTCCCCAGGATGGGACAGTTGGGTTGAGAGTTTGGGGTGGTTGGAGAAGGACATTTGTTTATTTATTTTGGGTCGGAGTCTCACTGTGTCATCCAGACTGGAATGGAGTGGCACACTCACGGCCACTGCAGCCTCCATCTGCTGGGCTCAGGCGATTCTTCCATTTCAGCCTTCTAAGTAGCTGGAAGTAGAGGTGCATGCCACCATGCCCAGCTAATTTTGACTTATTGTAAGGATGAAGTCTCGTCAAGTTGCTCAGGTAGGTCTGAAACCCAGCAATTCTCTGGTCTCCACCTCCCAAAGTGCTGGGATCACAGGTGTGAGCCTGTGCACGCAGCCCTATTTATTTTATTTTATTTTATTTTGAGTTGGATCTCACTCTGTTGCCCAGACTGGAGTGCAGTGGCCGTTCCCGGCCACCGCAGCCTCGACCCACTGGGCTCCGGCGATTCTTCAGCTTCAGCCTTCCGAGTAGCTGGAACTACAGGCGTGCGCTACCACACCCGGCTAATTTTCGATTTTTATTGTAGAGATGAGGTCTCGCCAAGTTGCCCAGGCGGGTCTCGAACCTGCGAGTTCAGGCAATCCATTCACCTCAGCCTCCCAAAGGTGCGGGATTACAGGCTGAGCCACCAAGCCCGGATGCCCTATTTATTTATATTCATTTGAGTAGGGATCTCACTCTGTTACCCAGGCGGGCATGATCACAGCTCACTGCAGCCTCAAACTCCAAGGCTCAAGTGATCCTTCCGCCTCAACCTCCCGAGTAGTGGGACTACAGGTACGTACCATCATGCCCAGTTAATTTTTAAAAAAATTTTGTAGAGATGAGGGCTTGCTCTGTTGCCCAGGCTGGTCTTGAACTCCTGGGCTCAAGTGATCCTCCTGCCTCGGCCTCCCAAAGTGCTGGGAATACGGGCATGCCTGGCCTGGAGATGGTCTTGAAATTGCTTATATAATATTAATATAGGGCAAAAACTATGGAAAATACGTAGGTCCTAGGCTGAGCTCAGTGACTCTGCCTGTAATCCCAGTACTTTGGGAGGCCAAGGCGAGTGGATTGCCTGAGCCCGTGGGTTCGAGACCAGCCCGGGCAACTTGGCGAGTCCTCATCTTTACAATAAATTTTTAAAAATTAACTACAAGTAGCGCGCACCTGTAGTTCCGGCTACCTGGAAAGCTGAGGCAGGAGGATCGCCGGAACCCAGCGGGTCGACGCTGGGGTGGCCAGGATTGCACCAATGCACTCCAGCCTGGGAGACAGAGTGAGACTCCAACTCAAAACAAAAAAAACCTAGGTCCTGCCAAGTTACAGGCATAAGATAAAGATTTACAACTCCGTGGTTTCTAAGTTCTCTCTCTAAGCCTACCTTCTTCCTTGCATGACTGCTTGCACATAGCGGCTTCAAAGGAGAGCGTCACTAATAATCGCTTATCTTCATGTCCTGATGTCCCAGGAAAGCCTCCTGTGAGATTGATGGACTTATTTTCCCTTAAGCAACAAGCCGTGTGTCCTGCAGGCCCCCTGGTGGCATCCAGGAGTTTGACTGGTCTGCACGCCTTTCTGTAAAGCTGCAGGCCAAGGTCAGTGCTGACAAGCCCAGCCGTTGACCCCTAGTCGGCTTCCCCGTGAGGCTTACTGCCCAGGAGCCAGGTCACTGGGCGTCATGAGACTTGTAACTTCCCCAGTTGCTGTTGTAAAACCTCTCTGAGATGTTTTTCAGACTCTGGTTGGACCAAGCTGACTCGACAGGTTCCAACCTCTGCGGCTCTGTACACGAAGACAGTTTCAACACCCCTGTGACTTCACCTCCACCCAGTTGGCAGTGCTCGTTCCCCTAGGCCCATCTGCCAAATTTTAAAAAATTATTATTATTTTTTTGAGTTGGGGTCTCACTCTGTTGCCCAGGCTGAAGTGCAATGGCACAATCATGGCTCACCACAGCCTCAATCTCCTGGGCTCAGGTGATCCTTCCACCTCAGCCTCTCAAGTAGTTGGGACTACAGGTGCACACCACCATGCCTAGCTAATTTTTAAGTATTTTTTTGTAGAGACGAGATCTTGCTATATTGCCCAAGCTTGTCTTGAACTCCTGGCCTCAAGTGATCCTCCTGACTTGATTTCCCAAAGTGCTGAGATTACAGACATGAGCCACTGCACTCAGACTGTCTGCCAAATTATCTTTAAAAATTCACGCCTTGGCCGGGCACGGCGGCTCAGCCTATAATGCCAACACTTTGGGAGACTGAGGTGAGAGGATTGCCTGAGCCCGGGAATTCGAGACCAGTCTGGGCAACTTGGTGAGACCTCGTCTCTACAATAAATTTAAAAATAAGCCAGGTGTGGTAGTGCACGCCAGTAGTGCCAGCTACTTGGAAGACTGAGGAGGGAGGAAGGATCACCTGAGCCCAGCAGATCGAGGCTGCGGTGGCCATGAGTGTGTCACTGCACACCACCCTGGGCAACAGAGTGAGACTCCAACTCAAAAAAAGAATAAAATAGCAAGGCTTGGTGGCTCAGCCTGTAATCTCACGCCTTTGGGAGACTGAGGTGAGTGGATTACCTGAGCCTGCATGTTCGAGACCCACCTGGGCAACTTGGTGAGACTTCATCTCTACAATAAATCAAAAGTCAGCCAGGCGTGGTAGCGTGCACCTGTAGTTCCGGCTACTCGGAAGGCTGAGGCGGAAGGATCGCGGAGCCCAGTAGGTCGAGGCTGCGGTGGCCGGGAGCGGCCACTGCACTCCAGTCTGGGCGACAGAGTGAGACTCCAACTCAAAAAAAAAAAGAATAAAATAAAAATAAATTAAAATTCAAGCCTAGAAATTCTCAGAGGTAAATTTGAGAAATACCGCCCATCTCCGGCTTGGATGCCTTGCCATCATTACACTCTTTCTCTACTGCAACAGCTGCTGGCTCAGCAAACCGGCTGTCTGTGCAGTGGGCATAAAAACCCATCAGATGGTGACACTATTTCAGGCTCTGCCCCCAGGTCACCAGCAGACCAGAGTGGGAGGCTCCTGGCCAGCAGAACTGGGGACCTCCATTCCTGAGCTGTACCCCTGAGCTTGAGGGGCCCGCAGCATTTGCACGCCATGCACCGAGTCTTGGGGTGAAGGTCAGAGGTCCCTGGGAAGGTCGGGGAGCCCAGCCTGAGCTCAGCCCCTAGTAATCGCCTACAGTCACTCGCATTTAAGGGCTAGAAGGCTCATGCTTATAATCCCATTATTCTGGGAGGCCAAGACAGGAGGATTGGTGGAACCCAGGAGTTTGAGACCAGCCTGGGCAACATAGTGAAACCTTGTCTCTCTAAAAAATTTTTTAAAGATGAGCCAGGCATGATACTGTGTGCCTGTAGTTCCAGCAACTCGGGAGGTGGAGAGGGAAGGAGGTCAAGGCTGTGATGAACCCAGGAGGGGAGCTGTGATGGTGACACTGCACTTCAGACCCTGACTCAAATAAATAAATAAATAAATAGCCTTTTCAGTCTGAGTTCAGGGACGATACTTCAGCGGGGGGATTTCAGGCACTGGGGAGCACATCAAGGGGGCCTCTGGGCTGCACAGGCTGATTGATGCTCAGCGGTGGCCTGGCCTGTTGGGTCACATGGGCTCCTCCGTCATGCCTGTGAGCTCCCCCTCCCCCACCCGCAGGTGGACCAAGAGGAACCGAAATAGCCAATCGCGGGGGCAGGAGTCAGGCGTCAGGCCTGGGGGGCACAGTGGGAAGTTCGGGGCCTCTTCCCCCGCTCCCTGGGCTCACTTTCCGTGTGCCACCCCCGTTTTCACATGCTGTTTTTCAGATGATGAAACTGAGGCCCAGAGAGGGGAAGTCACTGGACCGAGGCCACACAGCGGGGGAGAAGCAGAGTGAGTCTGATCAGCCAGGACTCTGAGGCCTGGGGGCTTCGGCTCAGCTGGTCTTGGGGGGCCCTGGCCCACAGGTTTCACCCTCCCCCCAGTTCACTTCCCGCTTTGTCTCTGGACCCAAGCCTGGGGGGACATCTCTCCCGTCAGTCCTGGAGCAGGTCCAGCATTGGCTCAATCCTAGTGGGCATGTTTGTTAACAGAAAAAGTTGGGTAGAGCATACCAAAGGCTCGGGGCCTGCTGGTGTAGGGGCATCAGCTCAGGCCGCGACATTTTGCCAGGAAGAGCTGGGAGTGGCTACCCTGGGCCCAGGCCTGAGCCCTCATCCCGGCAGATGTCTCCTCCTGTCTGTCCATGGCCAGGCTGAACCTCTTCCTTCCTGCCCCTGCAGCTGGGGCATGGTCAGCAGCCCCAGGGACGCCGGAAACAGGTGGCTGACTCAGGAAAACTTTCGCTGAGCACAACACAAAACAAACAACTCCCCCAACCTAAAGAGAAAATGAAGGCTGGAGGCTACCCGCCATAGACACAGATTCCAGGAAGATGCCCTGGAACCTGGGCTCTAGGCCACTCTGTCTGCTTCTGACTCTGTGGCCTTGGCCTCTGTGTCATTTGTGGCCTGCGCAGAACTTGGCAGTGTCTCATGGACAGTGGTGACCTGTGTGGACACGTGAATGTGAATGTAATATATCTAACCCAGTTCCTGTTTGTTTTGTCTCACTTCCCTGTCATCTCCACTCAGATGACCCAGGAATGTCATCGTAGGTTACACTAGCTGGATTCTTTTTTTTTGAGTTGGAGTCTCGCTCTGTTGCCCAGACTGAAGTGCAGTGGCACGCTCGCGGCCACAGCAGCCTCGACCTGCTGGGCTCCGGCGATCCTTCGGCTCAGCCTTCCAAGTAGCTGGAACTACAGGCTTGTGCTACCACGCCCTGCTAATTTTTGAATTATTGTAGAGATGAGGTCTTGCCAAGTTGCCCAGGCGGGTCTCGAACCCGCGGGCTCAGGCAATCTACTCACCTCAGCCTCCCAAAGCGCTGAGATTACAGGCTGAGCCACCGAGCCCGACTACTAGCTGGATTCTTACTGTTAACATTGTTCGGGGCCGGGTGTGGTGGCTCATTCCTGTAATCCCAGTAATTTGGGAGGCTGAGGCGAGAGGATTGTCTAAGCCCAGAAGTTCAAGCCCAACCCAGGCAACATGACGAAACCTTGCCTCTACAAAAACATTAAAAAATTAGCTGGGCATGGTGGCACGTGCCTGTAGTCCCAGCTACTTGGGAGGCTGAGGTGGAAGGATCACCTGAGCCCAGGAGGCCGAGGCTGCAGTGAGCCATGATCGTGACACTGCACTCCAGCCTGCCTGACAATGAGATCCCCAACTCAAAAAAAAAAAAAAAGTTCAAAAGCCCCAGTCCCTCTGAGACATGGGAATTCCCACAAGGAGGAAGGCTGGCTCCTTCCTGGAGAAATATTCCTCCTTGAGGTGAAACTAAACCTTGGCCTGTCCCTGAGCCTTTCTTTGCTCCTGCAGTACCCTCCACCCAGGTGACTGTCTCTCTTCTTCAGTGTTCCCTGTCCAGTGCAGTTACTCGGCAGCTGTTTACTGAGCACCTACTGTATGCCAGGCTCCATGCTAAGCCCTCGCGATGCAGCAGGGAACGAGGAGCTTACATTCTAGTGGGCAGAGACAGGCCATAAACAAGAACAGAAACAAGTAAACAAGAAAGTTTAATGTAGCGATAAATGCTCTGAAAGATACACATCAGGATGGCACAGGTGGAGAATGTCTGGCTGGGTGAGGGCAGGGAGCTGGTCCACAGGGGACAGATGGAGTGGTCAAGAAAGGCCTCTCTGAGGAGGTGACATGGGAGCTGAAATCTGAGTGACAAGAAGGAACCAGCAGTAAGAAGATGTGGGGAACCGTGTTCAAGGCAGAGGGAACAGCCAGTGCAAAGGCCCTGAGGCGGAAGCAAGCTCTGTGCAGGAACAGAAGGAAGGTCAGTGTGTCTGGAATTGAGGGAGGAGGGGGCAGCTTCTTGAGATGAAGGATGCAGGGAGTCAGCTGTGTGGAGAGGAGAGTTGGCTAGGAAGCAGGAGCCCCTGAAGGGCTACGCAGGTGAGCCATGATGGAAGCCTGGACCTGAGGAGGGGCTGTCAGTGGAGGTGGGGGTCAGATTCAGGTAGGTTTCGCCAGAGTTGCTGACAAAACACGGGGAGCTTCAGAGCAAGCAGAGAGCCCGAGTTGGCCGTGTCGGGCCTGGGCTGTCAGCCTTCCTTCAAGGGGGCCGTGGGCTCCCTGAGTCTGGGCTCAGGTGTAGGCTGTTCATGGAGAGATGCGGGTGAAGCCACCACCCACACGCCTCCTCCAGCTGGCACTGTGCACCCAGAAGTGCCTAGCCCGTCTGGGAGGGAGGCTTTGTCCCAGAGAAGGGCCATTTGGGGTCGTGTGTCCAGAGTGAGTCCGTGTACCACTGAGCTTTCATCCAAGACCAAAGTCCAGATCTGAAGAATGCCTGCATTGCCCAATCCTCCGGGGCGCTGGAAAGCACTCGCTGGACAAGAGAAGGGGTGGGTCGTGGAGCTCAGCCTCTGCCAGAGGCCAGCTGGGAAGGGCTGGCCACTGGCACGTGCACTGCGGCTCTGGCCCGGAGAGGGAAGGGTTTGCAGCACATCGCAGTAGCACGCTCACAGGTGTAGAAGGTGGACCTGGACTAGGGTGAGGCAGGAGGGGGACTTGGGTTAACTTGATTCAGCCAGGGCTGGGCGCAGTGGCTCACGCCTATAATCCCAGCACTTTGGGAGACCGAGGTGAGAGGATTGCCTGAGCCTGTGGATTTGAGACCAGCCCAGGCAACTTGGCGAGACCTCATCTCTACAATAAATCAAAAAATCAGCCAGCCGTGGTGGCATGTGCCTGTAGTTCCGGCTACTTGGAAGGATGGTCTGAGCCCAGCAGTTGAGGCTGCAGTGGCCGAGAGTCTGGGTGACAGAGTGAGACTCCAACTCAAAAAACAAAAACAAAAACAAAAACAAACTTGATTCAGCCAGACACAGTGGCTCACGCCTGCAATCCCAGCTCTTTGGGAGGCCAAGGAGGGAGGATCAAGACCAGCCTGGACATCATAGTGAGACTCCATTGCTATTAAAAAATAATAATAAAATTTAAAAATTAAGCCAGGCTCGGTGGCTCAGCCTGTAATCCCGCGCCTTTGGGAGACTGAGGTGAGTGGATTGCCTGAGCCCGCGGGTTCTAGACCCGCCTGGGCAGCGAGACCTCATCTCTATAATAAATCAAAAAATCAGCTGGGCGTGTTAGTGCAGGCCTGTAATTCTGGCTACTCGGAAGGCTAAGGCGGAAAGATCACCGGAGCCCAGCGGGTCGAGGCTGCGGTGGCCGGGAGCGGCCACTGCACTCCAGTCTGGGCGACAGAGTGAGACTCCAACTCAAAATAAATAAATAAATAAATAAATAAAAAAGAAAAATAAAAATCTATTTCAAAACAAACTAATGCAGAAAATAGTCATCAAAATCTAAAGTAAAGACAGGACTTAGGACCACGTGTAGTGGCTCATGCCTGTGATGATTCCAGCACTTAGGAGGCCAAGGCAGGAGGATTGCTTGAGGCCAGGAGGTCGAGACCAACCGGGGCAACATAGTGAGACTTTGCCTCTACAAAAATTTTTAAAGAAAGAAAAATTTTTTTGCCAGGAAATCACGGATTTCCTGGCAAACTGAATGGCGTTAGAGACCATCAATCACACTTAGTGTTCTATCACAGAAACAAAGAACTGAATACCGCATGTTCTCATTCATAAGTGGGTCCTGAACATTAAATCACAGTAGCACAAAGGAGGGATTGTCAGTCACAGGACACAGTCAGCGGAGAAGAGGGCACACAACAACACCAGGGGTACCTGCTCCCAAACCAGGGTGAGTGAGGGTCAGTTGGGTGCAACCTATTTGTGTAGTTAATCCTGACTGTACACCACATCTCTATCGTAAAATAAAATTAAAATTAAAAAAAGAGATAAAAACTCAATCCTATGATTTGTTGAGAATAAAACTGTCAGAATTAAAAAAAAAAAAAGACAGGATTTGACCTTGTACTTGAGAATGAGGGCCTCACCCAGGTCCCAGCCCTTACTTATTGCAGAATATCTGTGCATGCAGAAAGAATAAGGAAAACAGTGCGAATCTCTCACAAGCCCACAGCCTGGAATCCACGGCCACTGCTCATCCGGACGGTTCTTTCTTGTCTTTTTCTCTATGCACAAATCTAGTACTTGGATGCCGTTTTTTCCCTCCATCAAATTGCTGTCTATTGATTATCTGTACCGAGTTGCCTCTCTCCATTTGTGTATGTGTGTCTGCATTCTGCTTGTTGCCACTTAACATCACATCACCTGTTTTTTGTTTTTTTTTGAGTTGGAGTCTCACTCTGTCACCCAGACTGGAGTGCAGTGGCCGCTCCCGGCCACCGCAGCCTCGACTTGCTGGGCTCCGGCGATCCTTCCGCCTCAGCCTTCCAAGTAGCCGGAATTACAGGCATGCACTACCATGCCCGGCTGATTTTTTTTGATTTATTGTAGAGATGAGGTCTCGCCAAGTTGCCCAGGCAGGTCTCGAACCCGTGGGCTCAGGCAATCCACTCACCTCAGCCTCCCAAAGGTGCGGGATTACGGGCTGAGCCACCGAGCTCGGCATTGTGTTTTTTTTAATGTCATTTAACCCTCTCCCCAAAACAGCATTTGTAGGGGCTATCTAATCTTTCGTACCATTGGCTGGGGGCGGTGGCTCATACCTATAATCCTACCACCTCGGGAGGCCAAGCTAGTAAGATTGTTTGAGCCCAGGAGTTCGAGACCAGTCTGGGCAACATAGCAAAACTTCATCTCTACAAAAAAAATCAAGAAAATGAGCAGGGCGTGGTGGTGTGCATCTGTAGTCCCAGCTACTTGGAGGCTGAGGCAGAAGGATCACCTAAGCCCAGGAGACCAAGCCTGTGGTGAGCTGTGAAGGTGCCACTGCACTCCAGCCTGAGTGACAGAATGAGACCCTGACTTGAAAGAAAGAAAGAAAGAAAGAAAGAAAGAAAGAAAGAAAGAAAGAAAGAAAGAAAGAAAGAAAGAGAAAAAACATATTTTGTACCACCCACATGAATTTTGACCGGCGTTCTCCATGCCCCATCTGCTGTCTTTTTTGGATGGCATCATCATCCAATAAGCTCTGCACTTATTTGGCTTGTGTTTCAAGTCTGCCACCAGAATGTCAGCTGCATGAGAGCAGTGACTGTGTCTATTTTCTTCCCTGATGATTCACTGTGGTGTCTGGGACACCACGGGAGCCTGGGACACACGGGGAGCTTCCTGAGTCCTTGTTGATGGAAGAACACACATGATCTCTGATTACATCTCGGTTTTCCAGAAGGAGAATTTCTAGGCCACAGAGCACAGGTATTTTTTAAGCTCTTTATATTAATCCCCAAGTGCTCTTCAATATGCTTGATCACTTCACCTGTCCACCACCCATATGGGAAAATGCACATCCTGAACAACCTTGGAGATTCTTTTTAAAATAAGATTTTGAGCCGGGCTCGGTGGCTCAGCCTGTAATCCCTCGCCTGGGGAGGCTGCGGTGAGTGGATTGCCTGAGCCCGCGGGTTCGAGACCCGCCTGGGCAACTTGGTGAGACCTCATCTCTACAATAAATCAAAAATTAGCCGGGTGTGGTAGCACGCGCCTGTAGTTCCAGCTACTTGGAAGGCTGAGGCAGAAGGATCGCCGGAGCCCAGCAAGTCGAGGCTGCGGTGGCCGGGAGCAGCCACTGCACTCCAGTCTGGATGACAGAGTGAGACTCCAACTCAAAAAAATAAAAATAAGTAAAAATAAAAATAAAATAAGATTTTGCTGATCAAGCCAATGGAAAGTAATCATCTGCTTTAAGTTACACGTCTTCTATTATTGGTGAAATTAGACATTTACTTGTTTGCATTGCTTCTTTGGCAACTGTCCTATTTGTGGCCTATGTTCATTTCTCTATTGTGTTAATGATTTTCTTTTTCCATATTAAGGCCATGGACATTATGTCCCTTTTGTCATGAATTTTTTCTTAGTCTGAATTGCCTTCATTTCTCACCTGGGTAACTTCAACAGCCCCTTTCTGCTCCCATTTCTGCCTTTCTGTTATTTTCTCAAAAAGTAAATCTGGGCCATTGTTTTGTTAAGCACTGACCAGGCCATGTGTCCTTTGAGCTATGGCCACCATGGTTTCTTGGCTTTGGCCCCTTCCCCTACTTCGGGGAGTTGACTCTCTCTTTCTCTAATTTACCTTCTAAATAAACTATATTTTCCAATTAAAAAAAAAAAGTAAGCCGGGCTTGTTGGCTCAGCCTGTAATCCTGCGCTTTGGGAGGCTGAGGTGAGTGGATTGCCTGGGCCCGCGGATTTGAGACCCACCTGGGCAGCGAGACCTCATCTCTACAATAAATCAAAAAATCAGCCGGGCGTGGTAGCGCACGCCTGTAATTCCAGCTACTCAGAAGGCTGAGGCGGAAGGATCGCCGGAGCCCAGCAGGTCGAGGCTGCGGTGGCCGGGAGCGGCCACTGCACTCCAGTCTGGGTGACCGAGTGAGACTCCAACTCAAAAAAAAAGTAAATCTGATCAAATCCTCTTCCTCCTGAAATGCCTTCAGGAAATGCAGCTCACATTCTGAATGAAAGGCAAACCCTCCATAGGCCCCGACTGCTGCCCACCTCTCAACCTCAGCCCCAGGGCCTTTGCACCAGCGGTTTCCTCACCAGGTGTGCTCCTCCCCTGACTCTGCTTGGCTGAGTCCTGCTCATCCTTCAGATTCAGCTCAGGCATCACTTCTTTTGAGAGGCTGCCCTGACTGTCACCCACCTGGAGTAGCCCTCCCCTTCCTCCCGCCCACAGTCACTCTGCTGCGTTTCATCCCCCTGTGTGGATTTCTCCACCCCACCGATCACCTTCTCATGTCATGCTTTCTAGGATGTCAACTCCAAGAGACCGAGGACTTGGCTTTGTTCACTGGTAACCTCAGCACTTAGAACACTGCCTGACAGAGCAGGGGCTCAGTAGCTGAGTGAGTGCTTGTCAGGCCAGGCGCGGTGGCTCACGCCTGTAATCCCAGCACTTTAGGAGGTCAAGGCAGGAGGATTACTTGAGTTCAGGAGTTTGAGACCAGCCTGGGCAACACAGCAAGACCCTGTCTCTATTAAAACGAAAAAAAATAAAAAGAGAAAAAAGGGCTTGTCCAATGAAGGAAAAGGCAGCTCCTCCCACTGCCTGTCATTCCTCCATCATTCCTTGAGCTAGAAAGGTCCCCCCATGCCACCGGTCTCCAGGGGTATGAGCCGCAAGTCCCACTGGGAGGGCTTAGTGCCTAGCTTCAGCTGCCATCCAAATTCTTCCTGCCTGCCTTCCTTCCCTGCCTTCCCAATGTCTTATTGAGATCCTACTACCTGCCCAGCACTGGTCTGTGTCCTGGTGCCCAGCGTGGTCTCTGTGCTTTTGGTGCTAATGATGGGTGGGGGCAATCATGAGCTCACTTCCGCCTTAGCAGCCTCTGTTAGATGCAAGCACTTCCGAGTCGGCTAACGCTTTAGCAAAGGTCAGTGGGAAACGCAACCAGTCTTGGGGTGGGGGCGGCAGGTAGAGGTGTCTACGAGGGACGGGAGACAGCATGATCTTTTCAACAACTGCCTCGGGGGCCCCACTGATCTGCACCATCCTTCGCCCGCCGACCCCTCCAAGCCCGGGTCTGCACCCCCTGCCCACCCCGTTCCTCACGGCCCCACCCCTCAGCCCCCAGGCTGGGTCAAGAGACCCCAAAGTGCTCTCAGATGAGTAACAGAGACTCTAAACGAGACCCAGATCCCCGCAGAGTCTCTTGCCCTCGGCACACAGTCCTGGTGCTCAACCCGTCCCGTCCACAGCTGGCCACATGTCCGCAGGGCCCACAGCCAGCAGGGCAGCGACTCCAGGGGCCAGCATCCCAACCTAGATAAAGGGTGGGGGGAGCCAGCCGTGTGGAGGGTTGGCCCAGCCTGTTCAGTCTTGTGGGGGAGCCACATGCAGGCTCCACAGCCAAAGGGACATAGGTTCAAAATGGACCCCATACCAAGCAGGTCATGTCACCTCCCTCTGCCTCCATCTAGTCACCTGTGAAATGGGGGCACTGGCATTTCCCACCGCAGCTTGAATGGGACAGTGGTGTATGTTGCTGAATTTGGGACCTGGCTACCCAGGGTGATAACAAAGTGGAGTTCTTTCCTTTCTTGTGCTTGAAACCGTGGCCAAGATCAGGGCTCAGGGCTCAGAGTAGGAGACCGTCTATCTAATACCCATTGCTTCAATGAGGAGACTGAGGTCCAGAGAGGGGCAGTGGCTTTCTTTTTTCTTTTTTGAGTCAGGATCTCACTCTGTCAGGGTCTCACTCTGTTGCTCAGGCTGGAGTGTGGTGGCATGGTCACGGCTCACTGCAGCCTCAACCTCCTGGGCTCAGGCCATCCTTCCGCCTCAACCTCCCAAGTGGCTGGGACAACAAGCATGTGCTACTACACCCAGCTAATTTTTTAATTTTTTGTAAAGATGAGGTCTCGCTATGTTGCCCAGGCTGGGCTCCAACTCCTGGGCTCAAGTAATCCTCTCACCTTGGCCTCCCAAAGTGCTGGGATTAAAAGTGTGAGCCGGCCGGGCTTGGTGGCTCAGCCTGTCATCCCAGCACTTTGGGAGGCCGAGGCGAGTGGATTGCCTGAGCCCGTGGGTTCGAGACTAGCCCGGGCAACTTGGCGAGACCTTGTCTCTATAATAATAATAAATAAAAAATTAGCCGGGTGTGGTAGCGCATGCCTGTAGTTCCAACTACACTACTTGGAAGGCTGAGGTGGAAGGATCGCCAGAGCCCAACAGATCAATGCTGGGGTGACCGTGAGCTTGCCACTGCACTCCAGCCTGAGCGATGGAGTGAGACACCTCCCCAAAAAATAAACAAAAAAACTTTGGGCCACCATGCCCTGTCATCACAGTTATTTTATCCCCACTAAGTTAGTGCATACACTTATTTCCTACAACCTCCTCCCTTTCTTTCTCTGCCCCTTTTCCTCCTACACTCTATCCTTTCTGTATTGTAGCTAGCTCTCATTCCCTCCCTCCTCCCCCGTCTCTCTGTCCCTCTCTCCCTCTCTCTCTCTGTGTCTCTCCCTTTTCACAATTTTTCCTGAAAAACTGGAGATTGAACCAGCTCCTGCCAGACACTGTGGTAACGTCTCCTCCAATCCTCTCAGCAGCTCCCAAAGGAGGGCTCATTAATTATCTTCCCATTTCCTCGATGGGAAACTGAGACTCAGAGGGAGGAGGTGGCTTGTCCAGAGTCACACAACTGATCATTAGAGAGGCTGGACCTGTCCTCCAGGGACCAGGATTTGGGGGCTGTCCTGGGCCCCCAGGCCTTCAGTCCACTCCCACCCCATGTGGGCCAACTTCGCGGCTCCGACCCCCTACCTTGAGTGTGTCCCCCTTGTTGAAGGCCAGCTCGTCACTCTCTGTGGCCTGGAAACTGTACAAGGCCACGGACTCCATCCCGCTGACGGGCTCCAGCGGCGGAGCTCAGAGCTGGTGGCCGCTTCCTGCTTCCTCTGCAGTCGAGGACCGTCTTCCTTTGTTTTGAGTGCGTGTTTGTTCTTTTGAGGCAGAGACTGAAACTGCCCTGATGTGGGAGGGCAGGAAGCAGAGACATGTCATAGCATAGGGAGGGTGTGCGAGCCAGCTCGGGTCCTACCTCGAACCCCAGACGCCAGGGATGGCCTTTGGGGAGTCTCCCTTCAGCCCTGGGAGTGGGGCCCCTTGTGCCCATGTTACAGATGATAAAATTGGGGTGTCTGGAGGAGAAATGCTGCAAAGCTGTCCTGCCAGCTCAGCCATTATGTCTCGTGCCCCCAGGTGGCAGCCACCCTCACCAATTTGCCGATTGGATTGATTATCCGCCACATTTTCTAAACCCTGATGCCTCTTGTGATTCTCAAGCTCCTTACCTGGCACTCAAGGCCCTTCCAAGCTTTCACCCTCGCCCAACACCACACACAGCTCTTTCACTCACCTTTGTCGTTCCCTTCACTCCCGATTCCAGCCACAGCAGGGGTACACGCCACACTTTCATTTTATCCCCTGGACTTTTTCCTATGCCATCCCTCTGCCTTGTGCAATAATCCTCCTTCTGCTCCCAGAAGACTCCTATTCACCTATCAAAGCCCAGCTCAAAAGTTACCTCTTCTGGTTTAAACACTGGGCACCTTCTGTGAGACTAAGGTCAACAAGAATTGCAAATTGGGTTAGGCACAGTGGCTCATGCCTGTAATCCCAGCACTCTGGGAGGCCAAGGCAGGAGGATTGCTTGAGCCCAGGAGTTCGATGTCAGACTGGGCAACACAGCAAGACCTCGTAGAAAAAAATTGAAAATAAATCTCGACTTTTCCTTAGTGGATTTGTTATGGGCAGTGGTACCAGTGTAGCAATTCTGAAACTGTTTTGTGAGTATTGTAGGCTAGAGCATAAATAGGTTAATACAGGCCGGGTTTGCTGGCTCAGCTTGTAATCCCAGTACTTTGGGAGGATGAGGCGAGTAGATTGCCTGAGCCCATGACTTTGAGACCAGACTGGGCAACTTGGTGGGACCTCATCTCCACAATAAATTAAAAAATTAGCCGGGCGTGGTAGCACGCACCTGTAGTTCTGGCTACTTAGAAGGCTGAGGCAGAAGGATCGCTGGAGCCCCGCGGGTCTATGCTGGGGTGGCCATGAGCATGCCACTGCACTCCAGCCTGGGCAACAGAGTGAGACTCTAACTTAAAAAAAAAAACAGGTTAATACAAGCCATGTTATTTGGAATCAGGGTTCTCCCCAAGAAAGAAGGGAAACTCAGACATCAAAGTAAACCTGCAACGCTGGATGGGAACTGGACGGATCACTATGAAGTCAGATTTTTTTTTTCTGAAAGGAAATTTCCCTCTTCATTTATACCATGATTTCATGTTTTAGTCAATGGGTCATAATCCATTACTACCATTATTTTGGGTTTTTTTGAGTTGGAGTCTCACTCTGTCGCCTGGACTGGAGTGCAGTGGCACACTCTGAGCCATCGCAGCCTCGACCTGCTGGATTCAGGCGATCCTTCCACCTCAGCCTTCCAAGAAGCCAGAACTACAGGCCTGCGCTACCATGCCCGGCTAATTTTTTTGATTTATTGTAGAGACGCGATCTCGCCAAGTTGCCCGGGTGGGTCCCGAACCCACAGGCTCAGGCATTCCATTTGCCTCAGCCTCCCAAAGTGCTGGGATTACAGCCTGAGCTACCGAGCCTGGTGCCAGCTATCATTATTTATTTTTGTGCTCGAACAATCCCCAAAGTGGCCATTGAGATCAGCTTCAGGCTGGCCCTGCGTTCTTTTGGCACATCCCATTGTTCTCTGAACGTGTCCTTTTTCTAGCTAGCGATATGTTTAAGGCTCATTTTGAACCTTCTTTCCCAGCCCTGGCGCCAGCTGTCCCTCTAAGGCGGGGAGGGCAGGATTTAGAGTGGAAGATGGAATTGAGGAACTAAGATTGGGCAGGGCCTTAGGTGGGCCATCACCACTCCTGGGCTTCTAGACCCTCTCAGCAGACAGAGCTGGGGAAAAGTGGTACGTGTGTGTGTGTGTGTGTGTGTGTGTGTGTGTGTGTGTGTGTGTGTGTGTTTTAGAAAAATATTTCCCAGCGGACAGAGCATGTCCACGGTCCTATGTTGACTTCCATGTCTGTCTATGTGGACACAAATGGCAGATTAGAACCATGAATGCGATCAAATGTGAAATGTTGAATGCAGGAGAAGGACATAGGGGTGGCATTGTACCACTCTTAAGAGTCCAAGGTTTTGAAACCAGTCTGGGCAACTTGGCAAGACGGAATAAATCAAAAATTAGCGCGTGCCTGTAGTTCCGACTACTTGGAAGACTGAGACAAAAGAAGTGTCTGAACCCAGCGAGTCAAGGTTGCAGTGAGCCATGATTGCACCACTGCACTCCAGCCTGGGCAATAGAGTGGGCTTCCAACTCAAAAAAAGAAGAAAAAGCCGGGCTCGGAGGTTCAGTCTGTAATCCCGCGCCTTTGGGAGGCTGAGGTGAGTGGATTGCCTGAGCCCGCGAGTTCGAGAACCCCCTGGACAACTTGGCGAGACCTCATCTCTACAATAAATCAAAAATCAAAAATCATGGTAGAGCACGCCTGTAGTTCCAGTTACTTGGAAGACTGAGGCAGAAGGATCGCCAGAGCCCAGCAGGTCGAGGCTGCGGTGGCTGGGAGTGGTCACTGCACTCCAGCCTGGGTGACAGTGAAACTCCAACTCAAAAAAAAAGGAAAAAAACAACAAAAAGAAGAAAGTCAAGAAGAGGGATGGGAATCTATAATTATCTCAAAAGGAAAAGCTTACTTTATTTGTTTGTTTGCTTTTTATCTATTGAGTCGAGGTCTCATTCTGTCACCCAGGCCGGAGTGCAGTGGCGTGATCACAGCTCACTGCAGCCTCGACATCCTGAGTGCAACCACATCTGGCAAAATTTTTGATTTTTTCGTAGACGTCTTGCTATATTGCCTAGGCTGGTCTCGAACTCCTGGGCTCAAGTAATCCTCCAACTTCAGCCTCCCAAAGTGTGGGATTACAGGTGTGAACCACTTTGCCCAGCCAGGGTTTATTTAAAAAAAAAAAAAAGTTAAAGGAAAAGACGCTGGGCTCGGTGGCTCAGCCTATAATCCCGTGCCTTTGGGAGGCTGAGGTGAGTGGATTGCCTGAGCCCGCGGGTTCGAGACCCGCCTGGGCAGCGAGACCTCATCTCTACAATAAATCAAAAAATCAGCCGGGCGTGGTAGCGCACGTCTGTAGTTCCTGCTACTCAGAAGGCTGAGGCGGAAGGATGGCCGGAGCCCAGCAGGTCGAGGCTGCGGTGGCCGGGAGCGGCCTCTGCACTCCAGTCTGGGCGACAGAGTGAGACTCCAACTCAAAAAAAAAAAAGTTAAAGGAAAAGACAAGAAGACGCTGATGCCATCTGGGCTCCTGAGTCAGCCAGGCAGGGTGGAGCTGGCCCGGCCATCCTCAGCCCCATCCCAGAGCCCCCTCCCAGAGCCCCCTCCAAGTCACCCACTCTGCTCAGAGCCTCCCCCCACCCCGTCTTCCGCCTGCCCAGACCCCGAGGGTGACAGGATGTTATAGGGCGCCTCTTTCCGGCTTAGCTTCAGCGGAGGCATCAAAGCCTCAGAAAGATGCAATAGGGGGTTGGGATCCACTCCCACCCCGAATCTACGGTGCCTCAAGCTAGTTTGGGGAACAGTTTCCCCTTGTGAAGCTGAGCTGTGTCCCCTGGGACTTGTGGGCCAGACGGCTGGTTCGTTCTCTGGTTTTTAGAGCTATTTATTCTGTGCCGAGTCCTTTATTCAGAGGTAAGTAACTCTCTCAAAGGCCCATATAGGCCTGAAGTGGCATGACAGGCGTTCAAACCCAGGCATACCTGAGGCCCGATTTCGAGCTGTAGCCTCTGTGCCACATGGCCTCCCATGTGAGGATTCCTGCATGAGACCAGCAGGCCAGGAGCTGGGATCCTGGGCTGCCTCTTGCAGTGAGTACAGAGAACTGAGTGAAGAAGGAGCAGCAATTTTTTGCTGGAGGATGAATATGCCCACCTCATCCTACCAACGGGAGTTGACTGGGTGGACCCCCGAGGAAGGCAGCACCCCACATGAGGTAGAGGCCAGGTCCAGGACGAGGGGACATCCGGAGCTGGTGGCTGGGAGAGCATCAAGCCCTCTCATGGGAGCTACAGCTGAGGTTTCTGTGGGAGGTCCCCAAAAGCTGTCCACAGGAGGAAAATCAGTGTTGGTCACCAGCCATGCCAGACAAGGGCAGATCCGGCCACTGTCTCAGTGTTGAAACCCCAGCCTCCTGTGGTCGGCTGAATAATGGGCCCAAAGACATCCAGGTCTTGATCTCTGGCCCTGTGAATGTTCCCTTATGTGACAGAGGGGACTGTGTGACTGTGATTAAGTTAAGGATCCTGGCTGGGCTCGGTGGCTCAGCCTGTAATCCTAGCACTTTGGGAGGCTGAGGCGAGAGAATTGCCTGAGCCCGCGGGTTCAAGACTCGCCCGGAGAACTTGGCGAGACCTCATCTCTACAATAAATCAAAAATTAGCCGGGCATGGTAGCATGTGCCTATAGTTCTGGCTACTTGGAAGGCTGAGGTGGAAGGATCACCGGAGCCCAGCAGGTCGAGGCTGTGGTGGCCAGGAGCGTGCCACTGCACTATAGTCTGGGTGACAGAGTGAGACTCCAAATTCTGAGATGAGATTATCCCGGATTACCTGAGTGAGTCCTACATGTAATCACAAGGGTCCTTGTGGGAGGAGCAGAGGGAGATTTGGCAAAGAGGAAAAGATGACGGAGCATCCTGCATCTGCTGACTCTGCGGCTGCAGGAGGCAGCCAGGCACCAGGAATGGGGGAATGCAGAGCCAGGGGCTGGAGAAGATGGGAATGGATTCTCCCTGATCCTCTGGAAGAAGCCAGCCCTACCGACACCTTAACTTTAACCCAGCAAGATAGATTTTGGACCTCGGGCCTCCAGCACTGCAGAGACTCACCTTGTGTGGCTGTAAACCACAAGTGTAAGGTAATTCGTCACGGCAGCAAAAGGAAACAAACACGCCTGCTCTTTCTGAGGCTGAGCCTGAAGGGCTGAGAGTCAGAAATGGCAGCCTGAGACAGAGGGGCGAGGAATATGAGGAAGGAGAGAAGACACCACCTCCCATTCCAGCCCAGAGCAGGGTGGGTGGGGATGGGGACTGCAATTTCAATGAAGTTTGGAATTCTGTAATGACGAGCCTGCACTAGACCCTTGAACACTCTCAACAGGCTGGACAGGGGACTTTTATCACCAGAGAGAGGCTGAAACACCTGAGTGACCACCCTGAGTTTCTTTCCAGGGGCGGAGAAGAAAGCATCAGGAAAGAAAGCAAGTTTAAAAGAGAGTGGAGACCAGGTGTGATGGCTCACATCTGTAATCCTAGCCCTTTGGGAGACCAAGGTGGGAGGATTGCTTGAGCCCAGAAGGTCGAGACCAGCCTGGGAAACATAGTGAGACCTCGTCTCTACAAAAAAACTTAAAAATTAGCTGGGCTTCGTGGCACACACTGTAGGTCTAGCTGCTTGGAAGGTTGAGGTGGAAGGATTGCCTGAGCCCAGAAAGTTGAGGCTGCAGTGAGCCGTGATTGTGCCACTGCACTTCAGTCTGGGTGACAGAGCAAGACTCCTACTCAAAAAAAAAAAATTTTTTTTAAAGATAGTAGAGAAAAAAGAATCAAGTTGTTTTCTGTTATTCATTCAAAAAATATTTCTTGAGCCTAACTTCTGCACCAGGCTCTCTGTGAGATTTTGTGCATACAACACTGAATTAAAAACAACAACAGCAGCCGGGCTCAGTGGCTCAGCCTGTAATCCCGTGCCTTTGGGAGGCTGAGGTGAGTGGATTGCCTGAGCCTGCGGGTTTGAGACCCATCTGGGCAGCGAGACCTCATCTCTACAATAAATCAAAAAATCAGCCGGGCGTGGTAGCGCATGCCTGTAATTCTGCTACTTGGAAGGCTGAGGCGGAAGGATCGCTGGAGTCCAGCAGGTGAGGCTGCGGTGGCTGGGAGCGGCCACTGCACTCCAGTCTGGGCAACAGAGTGAGACTCCAACTCAAAAAACAAAACAAAACAAACAAACAAAAAACAGTAACAGGCTGGGTGCGGTGGCACAAGCCTGTAATCCCAGCACTTTGGGAGGCCCAAGTGAGAGGATTGCTTGAGCCCATGGGTTCGAGACCAGATTGGGGAACTTGGCGAGACCTCATCTCTACAACTAAAAAAAAAAAAATTAGCCAGGCATGGTAGCGCACACCTGTAGTTCCGGCTACTTGGAAGGATGAGGCGGAAGGATCACCTGAGTCCAGCAGGTCGAAGCTGTGGTGGTCCTGAGCGTGTCATGGCACTCCAGCCTGGGTGAGGGAATGAGACGCCCACTCAAAAACAACAACAACAAAACTGCCTTCAGAGACTGACTTCCAGCATGACAGGGGTTGTGCTGACACAGCCCCAAGTGAAATTGGTGAAAGTCAATAAATAGACATTTAAAACCTCTGGAAATGGTCTTAGGTATGAGTAGAAAACAAAGAAACATGAATCTAAGAACATTCATGAAAATGTGGTAAGAGAGGCGAGTCTGTGGGGTTTGAACCACGACCGCTCCCTCCCTCGCCCCCCCTGCCAACTCAGTGAGGCCGAGACTCCAGGCTAGACAGCTGCAGCCCAGAACACGGGGACCCCCTCTCCTCCCAGACCAAGGAAACAGGACTCTCTCCGCTCCCAGCTCCCAGCAGGAGGGCTTTCCTCCCAGCAAGAGCAGGACATCAATTTTCCCATCCTATCCCCAGGCACATGTTGCTGAGGCAAGTCCTGGGTGAGTGTAGCCAAGTGGTGGGAGCTCCCCCATGCCCCCTCGACCCTCCTCCCCACCCTGCCACATTGGGCAGAGGTGCTACCTTGGATGCAACGTGCTGAGAATCCTGGAGCCCTGAGTACCCTGCCCTGACTCATGAGGAAACTGTTCTACACCAAGAAAAGCAAGCTGAGAGAATGTCACCCATGGTCCCCACTCCCACCAAGTGCTCAGCTCCTAGAATGGGACGTACTCAGCAAGAAGCTTGCTATCACCTCCACCCCCAGCTCCAGGTCCCTGGCTCAGAGAGACTTGCCTAAGGAAGACACAGGCCATAAAATAGAGTCCCCTGATCTCTTCCCAAAGGAATTAACCTCATTTGCAACAGAGAATGAAGAAATTCAAGTCTAAAGTTGTCTTTTATTTGTTTTGAGATGGACGTTCACCCTGTTGCCCAGGCTGGAGTGCAGGGACACACCCACCGCCACCACAGCCTCAACCCACTGGACTCAGGAGATCCTTCCACCTCAGCCTGGGTGACACCACCACGCTCAGCTAATTTTTTAAGCAGCTGGGACTACAGGAGCGCACCACAATGCTCAGCTAATTTCTTTTTTGGGGTTTTTTTTTGTGAGCCACCTCACCCAGGGAACTTCCACCATTTTTGCTAAGATGTGTGTATTTGTGGCTTACTTGGAGTTTGTTGGGCTTCCTAGATGTGTAAATTATTGTTTTTCAATAACTGTGGGAAGTTTTCTGTCATTATTTCTTTGAATTTTTTTTTCTCTTTCCTCCTCGTCTCTGTCTGATAATTCTATTATGTGGATGGTGGTAGCTGCATGGTAGGCTACATATCTCTGAGGCTGTCTTCGTTTTTGTTCATTTTCCCCTCTCTGTGTTTCATCTTGCATAATCTCTATCAATCAGTCTTCGAATTCACTTATTCTTTTTCTATCTGTTCTACCCTACTTTCAGGCCCTTCTAGTGAATTTTTTTTTTTTTTTTTGGGGTGGAGTCTCACTCTGTCGCCCAGACTGGAGTGCAGTGGCCGCTCCCGGCCACCGCAGCCTCGACCTGCTGGGCTCCGGCGATCCTTCCGCCTCAGCCTTCCGAGTAGCCGGAATTACAGGCACGCGCTACCACGCCCGGCTGGTTTTTTGATTTATTGTAGAGATGAGGTCTCACCTGCCCAGGCGGGTCTCGAACCCGCGGGCTCAGGCAATCCACTCACCTCAGCCTCCCAAAGGCATGGGATTACAGGCTGAGCCACCAAGCCTGGCTTGAATTTTTTTTTTTTTTAAATTGGAATCTCACTCTTGTCGCCCAGGCTGGAGTGCAGTGGCACACTCATGGCCACCACAGCCTCGATCTGCTGAGTTTAGGCAATCCTTCCACCTCAGCCTTCCAAGTAGCTGGAACTACTGGGATGACAGTGGCACGCACACAGCAACTACAGCCTTGACCTGCTGGGCTCAGATGATCCTTCTGCCTCAGCCTTCTAAATAGCTGGAACGACAGATGTGTGCCATCATGCCAGCAAAATTTTTAATTTTTATTTTAGAGACAAGATCTCATCAAGTTGTCCAGGCTGGTTTTGAACCCTTGGGCTCAGGTAATCCTCTCGCCTCCATCTCTCAAAGTGCTGGGATTACAGGCTTAAGCCACCATGCCTGGTATGCTCTATCATTTTCTTTTTTTTTTTCTTTTTGAATTGGAGTCTCACTGTGTCGCCCAGGTTGGAGTGCAGTGTCATGCTCACGGCCACCCCAGTGTCCACCTGCTGGGCTCTGGCCATCCTTCTGCCTCAGTCTTCCAAGTAGCTGGAACTACAGATGTGCGCTACCACACCTGGCTAATTTTTTATATATTGTAGAGATGAAGCCTCGCCAAGTTGGCCAGGCTGGTCTTGAACCCGTGGGCTCAGGCAATCCACTCACCTCAGACTCCCAAAGTGCTGGGATTACAGGCTGAGCCACCGAGCCCAGCCTCTATCATTTTCTGTAATGCCCTGTCCTGTGAACTAATCCAATCAACTCTGACTCTTTTGCAGAGATAGCGTGTGTGGTCCATGTTTGGTATTTGTTTTGACTTTCGTTGGACTCATTATTCCTACTTGTATTATTCATTCCCTCTTCTCTCCTGAAAACGAGTACCATGAATCTCCTCCTGATTGCTGCTCTCCATAACCTCCATTATTCTCAAAAGCACCTTTAGGGCCAGGTGCTGTGGCTTACACCTGTAATCCCAGCACTTTGATAGGTGGAGGCAAGAGGATTGCCCAAACCCAGGGATTTGAGACCATCCTGGGCAACTAGCCGTGATAGCCTCTC